>JAKGSA010000204.1:143328-158241 GCA_033558755.1 Philaethria dido | reverse complement strand
ATATATATATATATATATATATATATATATATATATATATGAAGTACGTCTAGAAAGTGTCTCAATAATATCTCTGTAATAAAATGTAGGCGCGGTACATTTGATTGATCCCGTCGGACTATTTCATAGTTCGTTAGGTTGAAATATTCTCGGGTGAATAACGCCTTTCAAGCTGTAGAGCGGCGCCTCAAATCCTTTTTCAGATAAACACACCCTTTTATCAACGCCGCGATAAATAAATGCGCCCAATTTTATTTGCCATAGGCAATTTTGTAAGTAGAACTTAATTTGACAGCGTTGTGGCGCAAGTGAAAAGAAACAGATTGCGTTGAATGATTTTGGGTTCAAATTCAGTTAAAATCAATCTTAATAAGAGTCTCGCTTGCCTGAATGAAATGTGAAATTAAATTTTTCTATCAAACGCAAAAGCTATTTTTGGCAGTATATCATGTAGTTTATAAATCATTGTTGGGTATTAATTAATGCCTATTTTATAAAAAAGCCATACAGTATATTATTTTATAACAAAAATAAGTCGATTATTTTGTGTCCACAAAAAATCGAAAGGATGTTTATCTTAATGAAGTATATTATTTTATAATATATTTTCAATAATATATTTTGATTTATGTAAATCAAGATGAAATCAAAAAAAAACAAATAAATAAATATAATGATTTTTTGAAGTAAAACTTCTTTTAGTAATATCATGAAAAGAAAAAAGAAATAGTGCGCGTTGTACAATTTACTAAATAGTTTTAAAAATTGTAGTGAATTTACGAGGCTGAGCGTCTTCGAACAATAAAAATGTTGTTAGAACGATATCTTTAGCTCGTTGTACATGTAACTGGCCAGTTTCCGGGATGAATAGGGAGTTGTAAGAGAGAGGTGACAAGGCAGGTCCCGGCGTAGGGTATCGATCGGCGCGCTGCGCAACAAGTGACGCCACCACTACACACCGACAATTTCGTTGACGAATCGTTGAAATTGGTAGAACTTCTGACAGATATTGTTCAAGTTTTCTGAGAACTTTTCTTGAAAATTTTAGGTTTCTAAAACCTTTAATTTATAGAGGCGTCGAGCGGTTTTGTTATATACTAAATTAGAATACGTCAAAGTATATTTTATATTTTTTCTTTACATTAAGGTGTAAACGATAAAATTCACTTATCTTATTGTTGTCTACTTTCTTTGAAGTCTAGGCGGTTTCTACAAAGAATGTTTGGTTTTCTTTAAAATAAGTTAAGATCTGTCTGTTGACAATATCTTAGTAAGCATGATGGCAACAGCTCATTTTGAGCGTAAAATAATAGTAAGCGACAACAACAAAACAGTGTTTAAACCTAGGTACTTATCTAGGTTTAAATGCGGTGGTTCCGATAGCGGACTACTACATTGTCCTCCCCTTCCATCTGTATCCTCTAGGTTGGCAACGCATCTACAACATCTCTGGTGTTGTAGATGTTCATGGGCGAAGGTAACCATTTACCAGTTACCAGGTAGTTCTTCTGCTCGTTTGTCATCCGTTATTCATAAAAAAAAAGAAAAAAAAAAGATATATATGTAGGAAAGTGACAATTGCATCATTATTTGATTTAGACGTACGTGATTGAATTGATTTGAGTACAATCTGTTAAGTGATAAAGCGATCGGAAATTATCTCAACCACCTGATACACTGTTGGCGTAGCGATGAACACTTATTGCGTAAGATTATTCCAATTTTTAATCTATTTTTTTTGACTATATTGATATGCATACTTGTATATACATTTAAAATTAAGTATCTATGCTATTATTAATTTACATGAATTCATTTTTTACATTTTTTTGTGTGTTATCGTTATAGATATAATAATTAAAATAATAAGCCCGCAGGGCAGCTTGTGGCGAGCTGTTGGGGAGTGGCGACCCCACGGACCTGAGACCTCCAGAGGGGAATTGTAATTTATCCCCCGCCTCTGGCTTGCCTTCATTCATTGGCCAGCAGAGTGGAGCGCAAGAGCTATATGCTCGGATGGTGGAAGTGCTCAATCTGCGTAATAACGGGGAAGCCCGCTCACGAGCGCGCTCGCGATGGTGAAACCGGTGCACACCTCTCGACACCCTTAGCCGACTACACTGATGTTGCTACCGAGGCACTACGCCGCTTTGTGGGGACCCATCTAGTGGGAGGCGAGTCACCGTCCGCTAACCTTTGAATTTGAGACTGTTGAAAAGGCGGACGTCCGGTAGTCTCAATCAATAGCCCAGTACTTAGTCCATCCAAACTCCATTCCATAGCCCTATTTTAGTTTTCCATATGTTCCATAACTCCTACGCATTGACCGGTGACCATCTCTGAGCAATTGCCTATGGTTACTCAGAGATGGATCTCGGTCAATGTGTCAGATTAAAAAATATTGTTGTCTCAAAGGGGCCTCTACGTGTTGGACCTGTGTCCCCACGCAAGCCTTCCAAAGTACCGGGTTCCTTTGAACCTGTAACGAGATACATAATAATAGCTTCACGCTGTATTCCGCATATAGCAGCAGGGTGGGCAGAGATAACTAGAGAACCTAGTATGAAGACACTCCGTTTTTTTTTAAAATTTCCGTTTCCCATTTTCCTTTAATTTAGGTTTTGCACGTTGAGTGGCGGAACCAAACGCCGCGCTTTGTCTTGTTATCAAAGCGAGGAAATGAAAACATCATATGTTATTTAAAATTTTGATTACCTGGAGTGGAAATCTACCCTACAAACTGTCGCGTTTACAGTCGCACGCTTGTGCTACTGCGCCACGACGGGCCTCGATAGATCACTTACTAAGATTTTATTCATGTTTTAAAGTACAAATACATTTATTCTTTATATTTGTAATCAGACGTAGATATAGAGAGCGTGTTGGCTGATACGACCCAATGTCACATTTTTTCATTTTTCCAAGTCTAGTTATATAAACTAGAATTTAAATATTAAAAATGTTTTTTTTATTAAATCAGGTTTCAATGCAGAACTATTGTGCGTGCAGTCATCCATGTCTCAAATGCAGCGTATCCGCATCATCTTTAAAATTATTAAATTTTAATTTGTATTTTTTGACATAAATACTTTAGCTTGAATAGGTATATGTATGTATATAAAAATAGTGTCTCTTTTTAGATATTTACAAGAACATAAATGAATAAAATATCAATACTATTGAGCAAGTTTTTACTATTGTGACAGGTATTTCTGTCACAAACCTACAAACAAAGGGCAGCTTAATATACGTAATGCACTTGGTTACAGTGAGAACAATACTACAGCCTAATTAACAATACGCTTGTGAAGGACTTGCTGGTTGAAACTCAACGTGCTAGTTAAACGTAAATATTCCGTCCACGATTACTTCGCTTGTAATTACTTTCTACTGCATATGATCTGTTATTATTATTATATCAAATAAATGTATACATTACGAGAAAAGCAAAATGATTAAAAATATAATTTTCTACAGAATGTTTTGTGAACATAATTTAAATATTTTATTTATATTGAAAATAGTTTAAATTTCATTTTTTTTTTTTTTACATTATCACACATAGTTTCATGGATTTAATTATTTTTTAATCATAAAACGAATAACTATCACTTATTGCTACAAAATTCAGGCTACTTGATTTGAAAATATATACAAGTGATTATTAATAATTCATTAATCTACAGTACTTTCGAATTTTTATAACGGATTTCGATACAACTTACTATTTAAAGTTTTGGTTTTGTGAAAATGTTACCGCTTTCACTTTTTAGGTGATCCACGAATTTAGTCTTGTTCTTTTATTTGAAGATTCAATTAAACTACAACCATTGCCTTTAAACTATACTTTTACATTTTTAATCCATATTATTTTACCGAATCATATGTTTTGCGTTTTGCAGAAAAGATAGAAAGAGCCATTAAGGAACCAATCATGAAATATATGTCGCGGAAGCAGAGTCCAAAGGAAAGACGCCATGGTCAGTGTGCTCCACTGGCACAGGTAAAAGCTCACCAAGATGTGAACTATGCGCTCTACTGACGCACGCTATTTATACTGTCTTTCTGTAGTTTTTTAGCAATGTATCGCCAGCCGGCTAACCGCCAAATCATATTTCAAATATCGAATCAGCCAATATAAATAATAAATACTTTTTAGTCATCATCTTTTTATTCTCTAACATATATAACTATTGATTATAGCTATAAAGTTAACAAAAATAAAAAAAAAAACTGTACGCATATATTTATATTTGTTTGTAAATAAACTGTGTAGAGGCACTGTCATGTGACAACAGCGGTAACAATTTCAACAACACGGCGGCGGCGGCTCGTTTACATAGAGTCGCTAACACAGAGGCTCGTAGGCAAAGTAAACAAAGGATGACGGTGTAATTTATTTTCAATATCCACCAACCAAGTATGCACTTACCGTAAAATTAAACTTGTGAAAATATCGCGCAATATATTGTATACTTGATGGAACCAGGGCCTATGGCGCTTATAAACAGAATGTTGCAAAAAGATTTTAGATGAAATACGGCTGTATCAATGAAATATTCCAACTAGAATATGATGGTGGCTCCGTTAAAGTTTGCCTCATGTAATGGTTTTGGGTTGTAACTTATACAGATAAATTTGATATTTAAAATAAAGGCGTTTCCGATTTCTTCACCCAATACACTTAAGCTTCTTTTAATCAACAAGTGAAGAACATTTGTTATGTATTACAACTATATCTTTCTTAAATCTCAAGCATGAAACCGGAAAATAACAAAATTTTGTGTACCATATTCAGTATTTTTCAAAAGAAAATATTTCTAGAATATCTGAGTTTTAGTCTGAACTTTAGTATTCTGAAATCAATTCTAAATATCAATTATAAACACTCGTTTTGATTATGTAAAATTCATTCTATTTTTAACTACAAGTATAAAATTAGAAATTAAAGCCGACTTTTACAATAGAGAAGGTTAACGAGAGACATCGATATATTGCTGAAGTTCGTGAGTGTTGTAATTAATCTCGAGCGCTACGTGTGTGCTATACAGTCTGCTTCTAAACATTTATATCACAGAACAATATGTCAAAACTTTCTGGCTACTTCTAAATTACTTTGATTAATACGTGTAATGTATTGATATTACTTATTATGTATGTGTTTTTTAACGTTTATTTAAAAATAAAATAATGTTTTCTAAAATTATCGTGGCGAAGTCTAACACTAGGTTCTTTCGTACTACCCTGTTATGGAGGATAAAGAGTTGCTTGCAAAAACAATAGCTTTTGTTTGCTTTAATTCATGACTTTTATAAACGTCCAAATATTAGACCTTTTTACTTTTTGATCAAAAAAATAATAATACAATTAAAAATAAAGCAAAACTGTATTATTCAATGGAGGAATCCACTCAAGCTCAACTTGTAATCGAATTATGTATATAAAGAAATTCTGTAACGGGGTTTCCTTTTATTACGGATTTCCTTTTTACAAATTTTCAATGGTCCGTCACAGTAATTTGAAATGTTGTCAAGTGGAAAGGAATGAAAGGATTTTGAAACGTTTTATGAAAAATATGGCAAAATATAAAATTTAGTTTTAGTCCATTTTACAAAGCATATTTGTAAGGAATTTTCTTTAGATAGCTTTTAATCAGACACTTACACTGTCTTACACACACTGCAGCAATAAATATGTCCTTAAAATGAAATTAAAATAGAAAGCCAGAGGTAAATATTTATTTAAAGTTACAATATTTATATTCGGTACAAACATTATAATTTTATAGTTTGAAACATAGTTTTTTTGTGGATATGACAAGATAAATTTTATGACACCATTGAAATTACATTAAATATTTATTATTAATATCTTTCTACGTTTTCAAATCCTTCTGTGCTGACAGCTCAACTTAATATAGTAGATACTACATATATTCATATATTTTGACGTACACAATTAAAACTACATAATTTCTTTAATAAATTTATAATAAAATAGAAATTTAATGAAAATCTAAACCGGTATTTCAAAGTATTCCATAAGATTTTATACTCAATATACCGATATAATATATTTGATTTCATTTCTTTTATTTACGATGCTATAAATATGCGTAACAAAAAACAAATAAGTAAATTACTATTTCAAATATTTCGTAGGATTATTTCAATGTACTCATATATTCCTTATTTTGTATACGTAATACTATTAAGAAATAAAGTATGTTATATATATGCTAATATATCTGTAAAGATAAGTTTAAGACATTGATATATATGGAAATTCATTCTACACAATGACGCTATACATGTTGAAGTTTTCAATAAAATGTTACTAGCAATGTATCACTACAATTAAAATTTCTGTATCTAATTCTAACACACAGCCTTATAACAGAAAAGATACTAAAGAAATTAAAATTTTAAAGGACATTAGAACATTCCAAAATAAGAAGGCCAATTAATTGAATTTTACGAAATTAATTAGCACGTATTTTCATAAATTTTCTTAATAAATATATACATTTATGAATACAAATAAATTATATTAATTTTATATTTTCAAATATACATTTATGTATCTGTAAAACCTATATTTTGAATAGTTCTCTTGAGGATGCTATGAAATAGCCTAAAATTTATTTTATTATAAAACATGCGATTGTAAATGCTTATAAAGAACTGATACTCAACCATATTTAATAAATAACTTTTGCATATACATTGAAATAAATGAACAAATCCATGATATTAAGTTTAGTTAAGTAGACAAGTTATAATTTCATAATACAAATTTTCACGCGAGAACAATATATTCTAAGCTGGTAACGTTACAAATTCACCAAAAACTTAGCGTAATTTTCCACAGCAAAGTTGTTTATTTGAAATGTGTCTGTAAAACTTAATTTAATAAACAAACTTCTTGAATGTTTTATTATCTTTAATCATTTTATTGTTTTAATTTGAGTAATATATAAGTCACTACATTCAATCCGCCAAATTTCCAAAATAGTGAAAAAAGATAATAAAATATTTCAAATAGTTTCGTTTAAAATCATGTAAATTGTAAATCCATGCTCCTCGGTTTACCTTGACTCGTGCAACTCAAAAGGTTTTTCATTTCTCTTACGTTGGTATTGTACTTTGTTGGGAAAAATATTGCGAGAATACATTTACAAAAACATTTTATATTTTTTTTATTTTAGTACATTTGTAAAATGTATTTCATCCATAAGTTTCCCTTTTTAAGCGTAAATCAAACCGTTTGTAATGACTTTAATAAAATATTATCTATTTATTTGAAATTTCCCATAAATGATTTTAGAACATACAGCAATACATCAGTAATTCAAGCACATAAAAATATTACAACTTTATATAAAATATAATTAGCTGGTTCATCTGTAATCTGACTTTATATGATAAAAGTAATCGGTCAACAAATAATCGGTCCAACAGTTTCTGAGTAGCACAGAGGACGGACAAAAAATAGTTTTACAGATAAGACTGACTATACTAGTTATACCTAACATTAAGTGAAATCGATAGACAATACCTTACAACGAACCAGTCACGATACATTTCATCTTACATTTTATCACCTGTTTCAAACATTTCACGTCGAAGACAATTATCTAAAATCTTAAGTAAGCGCGTGAGACATTGGTGTTAAATTACTAAATTAAGACCCCGCACAAGTAACAGTAATAATATAAAACATTTAACTTTGATTACACCTGTACGGAATTATATTATATTATATATAATTATATTATAAAGGAAGGTCGATAGATACATTGACTTTGTTAACCTAACAAAAATATTTCTGTATAAAAAATCTAAATATTACGTAGTATGTTAGGATTAATGGAATTGATAAAAAATGGCTTAAATGCAAGGAAGACCAACGTTACATCAAATCCTTAGGATACTGAATAATATTGCATAGTACAGACTTAAGAAGAGTTGGACGATTTAGGAAATGACGCAAGAATTTCGTTTGCTATTAGCATGCCTTTCTCTTATTTGTTGTAAATGCGCAAGTTGAGCTGGCGATGGCACGTGTGGTTGGTTTGATGGAGATGGTGATGGTGAGGAGCCAGGGGGGCCCTGGGGCCCAGTCGGTAGAGACTGTCGTCGTCGTCGACGCAGTGCCGGTGACAAATTGTACTTTACCTTCGCCTGCACCAACAGTTCCTTAAAAATTTGCGACACGTTTAAATTATCTTTAGCTGATGCCTCCACAAAACCATTTTCCCAATCCACTGTTACTACTGACTCGGTTGTATGAAACTCGACCTGCAACAAATTATTATTAAAATATTTATCCTTTGCACGGTAATGCATATTGAATTTCGTTCATGGCACATTGTACATAAGAATATATCTATGTATAATATTTATTTTAAACATTTTGGGCTAGATATGAAATATCTTGAATATTGTCTTGGATTTTAGTATTTTCATTTTCATGTAAAGGAATTTTGTGTTGAAAATATAAGCTACATAAAAGGGAATCTTTAATATAGACTTAGAAAATGTTATAACATTTAAATACGTTATTAAAATATTTACGATAATTAACACTTTATAAATGTATGCTACATAACTTGAGTATAATAGATCCTATTCAAAGACTTGAAATAAACATTCAATCACTCATTTTCAATAAAACCTTTTTTTGTAAATATTATTTTATTAGTAATGGAAATGATAGTAAATTCCATTATCTGTCTATAAATTTTCTACGACACATTTCAAAACATTACACTACTTCGAATACATGAACTTGTTTTCGCTCAGAAGTCTCATGTTCCAAAAGTTGTGTTTAATGTCAGGAAGCGCAACTAAGTTTCTCTTGAGCTAGAATTAACTAATAATTTAGACTTTATAGAGTTTATCAGATTTCAAAGTGTTCGACACAAATAATTGATAATCAAGAGGCGCATGAAGTTGAACGTTCCCAAGTTAAGTCTTTTTGTTTACTAAAAATACATTATAGTTTAAATAATTGTAACATAATGTGGTGCCATCGGCTCCGGACATGTGTGCATATTTTTCCAAAAGTGGGTCAAACTAGTGTTACAAGATTATCAAAGACCCAGACCCAAGTGTATCAAACTTATAGGGCCCCTTTATGCTCCTTTTTAACCAAAACAAATTTTAAAAGATTCCTACTAATGACACATTCGAAATACGTGGTTGAAGTGAATTGATAATACATACAAATTAACTCTAAACTCTATTCTTGGTTAGTTCGTTGGTAAGTTCGAAATATTTTTTCACCTTTAAGTGAGGCTTAGGTGATCTTTAGGGATATTTGCTTTTCAAGGAACTGTAAGTTGTACCGAGCTTTTTCATACCAGAGCCGAAAAAGAACCAGTGGAAATCAAACTATACGCCACGATAGCCCTCAAAATTTTTAACTCCTATTAATACTACAAGATATGGTCGTTAGAGTTATAAATCGAAAATGTTAAATACAAAATCCACTCCACGCGAAGCGGATATTATAATTTACGTGTGCACTGAATCTCAAACTGAAATTGAGTTGTGCTAACAACATTGCTTGGTATGACTTTTACTTAAAATTACAATATGCATAAATACAAATTTACCGCCTGTTGCAGGGTGAGCACTGCTTTGCGTTGCATTTTACCTAATTAGCCCGGGGTAATATGATTTAGCTAAATAACATTTGAATTTTAAAGATTTATTATTAAGAACAAAACACGTCGTTTACTCTCGAATCTGGTTTCGGTGAACGGAGTATCTTAACATTAAGTTTCTCTCTAACTATTCTGTCGTGATAATAGATGAAGCGCGAAAGACCTTTTTTATATTATTTGAAATCATCTTTTCTATATTATAATATTAATAATAATAAAGCCTTTTATTTGGACAAAAAAAATACAGTATCTTTTTTCACTACACTTTTATTATTATTATGCAAAAAAAAAAAGAAAGTAAAAAAAATATTTAAATATTTCTTTTGTCCAAATAAAAGGCTTTATAGTATATTATTAGATCATATTAAATTTACTTCATACTATAATCTGTATGTATATTGAAATTGATCTGTCACATTGTTGACGCACTATCTGGCGGGATTTCTTTTGACAAGAAATAAAAAACATTAATAAATATTTCACTTATATTTTTTAAATGTTTTTTTTTTGATACTTTTTACCAACATCGAACCCGAACCAAGCGTAAGTTTATTACGCTGTAACAATTTTTTAATTCAACGGGTTTGCGTCCTATGAACTTTTCGATTCAGAAATATACAGTCAAGGGCAAAACTGAGTCAGTATTTTACATTTTTACCGTACCGTGAAAAACTTGTCAAAAGTGGAAAATAGATTACATTCTGTTGAAAAAGTGAAAAGGGCAAAAAGTCTTTAGATCAAATAATGAAACCAACAAGTTAAAATATAGTTTTTGTAACTAGTGTCAAAGTAAAAAATCATTATTATTATTGTCACAAAAATTAAATTAATCTTAAATAATTGTACTTTTAAAATATCACAGATATATTAAGCACAAAAAACTCAATTTTCCAAATCTTTCTAAATAATTAAGATTTTATAAAAAAAGGTAAACTAGTTCAAATAAAATGCACTAAAAAGTAACATTATTACGTATTACTCAATAAGGCAAAGGTGACAGGTTGTGGGTTCGATTCCCACTCCAGAAAATGGATTTTTTCATTTCCTGGGTTTGGTACAAGGCAAGCAGTCTTAACACTAGGTTCACTCTACATGAAGCTATGTATGTATGTACTCAATAAGTACTTGTAAGATCTTAACTAAATATGGATGGGACAACGTCAAAAGCACTAGCTATCATTTAAAAATAAAATAATCTTAATTAATGTACCCAGTTTCGACTGTATATCAAATCACTATTTAAATTTCATTTCATCAACAATTTCTGCAATAAAACATTATAACATGGTATTGTTTTACAGTTGACAAAATGCCTGCCTTTTAATGTATCATCATAATTATTCTCCTACTTTATTACTATACATTTAAACTGTGTACTCGTATAAATATCTATATATTTATAGGAGTATACAGTTATGTAAGTGTCTATACACTCGCTCTACAGGTTGGGGTATATGATAAGCATATCATATAATTTTATAAGCATATCATATAATTTTTTTTAGACGAATAATAATTGTTATTCGTCTAAAAAAATCTTTGGGACCTTTTTTACAAATTTTTTTTTTATGCGGACTCACGAGCTTGAAATTTGGACTCTGTTAAAGTATATCTATTTATAAATATGTGGAGCAAAACCTTTAGATCTCTTTTTACGAAAAATCTATATATAAATACGTGAAGCAAAAACTTTGTATCCCTTTTTACGAAAAATACACGGACGGAGGAGCATGAAACTTGGCACACTTATAGTTTGTAAGACGAAGGAGTGCAGAAAGATAATATATTTTTTAAATTAATGCATAAAAAGTACATTAAATTATTAAAATAAATGTTACACACGCTACCATGGTTTAACATCCATGTCTATATAAAGTGATATATACGTCACTACGCAATGCGTTATTAACGCATTTACGGGGACACTAGTGTAGAACAAAAAGTCAATTAGATTAGGTAAGGTTATAAAAAAGCAAAAATGCATTGAAGGAATAAAATAAGGTAACATTAACACTACCATGTGTTGACAGGTACACTTTTAAATAAAGTCCCATTAGAAACGCGTACGCGTTAAACATCAACAGTTCTATTGCTGTATGTGAAAACATAAAAACACACTCAGATACATCTGGCTGCAACATTTTTTTTTTTTTTTTTTTTATTGATAACGGACGGCAAACGAACAGAAGGACCACCTGATGGTAAGTGGTTACCTTCGCCCATAGACATCTACAACACCAGAGATGTTGTAGATGCGTTGCCAACCTAGAGGATACTGATGGAAGGGGGGACAATGTAGTAGTCCACTATCAGAACCACCACATTTTGGGGAAAGGATGGGTGGGAAAGGGGAAAATCTGGCTTACATGCCATCGAACTGGAACACATATGTATATGTATATCTATATTTGTTTACAAATTTACTATATGGTGAACTTAATAGAACTTAAGTGCGGAAGTACAAAGCGCAACAAAGCGGATATTGACCAGACAGCGGTCGCTGTAGGTTATTATCCAGTCGGTTCCGGTCATGTCGCAAACCCTCTACATGCTCGTAGCTGCATTAATCCATACTAACTTCGACGTTGTAGTATATTTTTTTTAGTTGTAAACCTAAAAAAAATCATATATTTTCATTACTCAAAAATTATATATTTTTGAGTTTTACGTTCTTTTTATTGAACTGTGGAAATGTAACTTTATATTATAAAAGAAAATATAACAGAATACTTTACGGAATATGCCCCAAATGGATCTTTTGTAGTCTACTGCGTTCGTAGTGGATTTATATTCACGCCTTGGGCTGTTTCTTTTTTGTATTTAACAAAGTGCAAAAATGTGTTGTCTTAATATATAGTTACGCTGTTCTGTACATCTACGTACAAAAATACAATGTTATATATATACACAAATATATATACATGTACAGGAGATTCTTTTATCTTTCTTTGAAAATGATGAAATATAAAAAGGTAAAATGAAGCTTGCGATTTGTTCAAATCCTACATACGGGAATATGTATATGAATTATAGAATGCATAGAATTTTTGAAAACTTGACGTTTCGAACATTTAACAGAATCCACATGCACTAAAATATACGCAATTATTCGGATTAAAATAATTTTAATTAATAATTTGTAATATACGTGACGATTTTTGTATGCATGAAGTTTACTAAATATTTACCAAAATACACATTTAGCCTTTATGTCTCTATATTATATTCTTAATTTTTAAACTAGTTCTTTTTATACCCAACAACTTATGAGGCTGTACTCTTTTACGTTTCGACAAGAATATATTACTTACAGAAAAGAGGGGTAAGAAAATCCAGGTACATTTGTAGTATTTTTTTACTATTTCTTTATATACTTGTATCGCCGTAAGATAAATCTTCATGTATCTTATGTCACTGTTTTGGTTATAATACTCATTCTACCACAAGCTTTTTTATATGAATTTAGCTAACAACCTTGACATTTCCATTTAAAAAAATGCCTAGAATAAATATTGGTAGTTCGTTACACTCAGATATAAGCTGGAAAGCTGTGAGATTTACTAATCCCAGTGATTTTACTCACAAAATTGTTAAGTTGAAACGAAATCCATACATAGTTAGTAAAGATGTACTCGTAATGGTAATAGTTTTCAGGAGAATATACAATAATATATGTATGACTTTTAAACAAAAATGTCTGCACACGCGACGGAAACGAATTAAAATATATAAAAATGATAAAACAAGTCCTATTATAATAATAAATTATACTGAGAGAGTCTGAGATACATGATAATAAATTATAATTTAAAAACGTAAAAGTCATGCTTTAAGGCTAATCAATCTAAAATATTAAAAAATAATTCGTAGTATGATTGATGAAAATTAATGCAATATTCTATAAAGCGTGGGATTAATTACTTGTTATGATTTTTTACAAATTTGAAACCAAAATTGAGAATTACTTAAAAAAAAATACAAAGCATCCTACGCTTTTAGAACAGTAACATAAATTTTCATCAATCATTTTATTCTTATACAAAGAATTACTTTTCATTTTTTTGTTTGAGACTATTTAACTATCAAAGGCGAGGCTTTTTGTTTTGTAAACTATATTTTTTGTTTTAAATAATATATTGATTTCTCTGACCGTTTAGAGTGGATAAAAATCGAGTTTAAAGATTCCGTTACATAGCTTGTAACATAGAGATATAAAGCTAATATAAGCGTGGTAAAAAAATGATTTGTGTGAAAATATGTATGTTTATATATTTACGTCTATGTTATAGAAATTTATAACCTAAAGCTGCATCGTGCAATGTAGGGAAATGGACATGTCAAATGTACATCCGACTTTTAGAAGTCAGGAAGTTTGATGGTAATGGAAATATTATAGGTACGAAAGTAAATTGAATACACTATGCACTTTTTTTCTTACAAAAGTTTAAAAACTTGATTTACAAGTACATAAAATGTCCAATGTGATAAAAATATAATTGTAACAACAACATTTTATTTTTTATATGTCTATTATCTTACAAAAAAGTATTTTATGCCTCAATTTTAAGAGAAATACGTAATTCAAACTTATCTTTAGATGCCTCTAAATAGATTTTCAAAAAATTATAGGCCTTTCATAGCTTTTTACGTTGAAATAAATAAGTTCAAATACATTGTGTGATTATGAAAGCTATAGATACGAGATCCGCTTTGGCGACTTGGTTAGTCAATATAAGAATATCTGAAATAGAAAACTAACTTTAGAAAATATTATTAAAAATTCCCTCGTAAAGAATATACAATACCAATAGTTTAAACTCACAAGCCTTGAGGCACGTGAAATAGATTTCCAAGAAGCAAAACTGCTTTCAAAGAAAAGCGGGTATTTATAGTATAAGGTTATATTATTTTACTTACATGTTGACATATTAATTGTAGTTGTTTAATATATACGACGATACAACGTCATTGTAGTGAAGTTGATCGACTGAGGTTGAATACATTTGTTGTATAGTCAAACGTACTTGTAGGAAAGTCTACACTTTAAAAATCGACATTAGTCGGACTAGTTAGAGTAGGAGTAGAGAATTCTGTTCATCTTAGTTAGTGTAGTAGTTATTTTAAAATAATACTAAATTTTAGTTTACTTCGAACTTAATAATTGGATATTTTATTAAACTACACAATTTATTTTAATACGTAATGTGATTCGAAATTGACTTCAACATTTCACTTTTTTTTTT
>JAKGSA010000204.1:109992-143181 GCA_033558755.1 Philaethria dido | reverse complement strand
ACGAGCAGAAGGACCGCCTGATGGTAAGTGGTTACCTTCGCCCATGAACATCTACAACACAAGAGATGTACTAGATGCGTTGCCAACCTAGAGGATACAGATGGAAAGGGAGGACAATGTAGTAGTGCGCTATCGAAACCACCACATTTTGGGGAAAGGATGGGTGGGAAAGGGGAAAACCTGGCTTACATGCCATCGAACCGGAACACATCATAAGATATTTGGCGGTTCGTCTTTGACATGATAGTGGTCGCGAGCCAGACGGAGGACGACTTTTCTACTTCTACGTGGGCTTCCGTAACAAGAAAGAATTATGTTTCTTGAATACTTATAATTTAAAACTTGAGTGTCTTTGAATAAGGCTTTATTTTTTTCAATTACACAAAACATATACTAAAATATTATAATTTATAAATTTTATATGGAAGGGATATTCAACAATGTTTTCCCTCGGTTTGATGTACTCGTATGTGGGCGTTCGTGGAAGGCTAGATTGAGTTATAGTGTTATCGCCTACATATTCAGTTAGGCATATTATGCTGGACTTACCGCCTACTCGGTTACGTGTAATCTCCTTCTTAGGTCTTTAGAACATATATGGTAATCAGTTGTAAGATGTCTATAAGAATTTTGTTATACTGAGCATATTTTATTCAGTTGTCTTTTTTAGGCTGATATGTCTTTGTCTTTTTTATTTTTTTTATTTTGGATACCTATTGCTTTTTGCACATGATTAATTAGAAAACCATAAAATAAAATGAAATATTAATTACTTAAATAAAAAAGTTATGTTATGTTTTCACGAATGTCGTGACGTCTATACTAAATTTTAGTAAGCATTGTTTAAGTCTGGAAATTGAAATTTGAATATTTCAATTTAAGAATAAAAGTAACCAAATGGTTTAAACAAACCATATCCCCAGATTACAGTGAAACTTTGAACCTTTTGTCACGAAAAAAATGTGGATTGAAGATTACGAAATTTGGCATAGTTTAACTACGCAATATTTCAAATTTCTGCTAAAAAGGAGCGCATATATCTTTTTTATGTGTAAACCATGCGTGTGTCATACATTTTATGCTAAAGTAACGCATATTTTAGGACTCAGCGGGACCTTCGCTTCATCTTAATATTTAAAAAGTAACAGTAAGATTATACTGTGTCGGTTCTTTAAGTTATACAATACAGAGATGGTTTCACAAATCACTCAAGGGATTTAACCTCAAGACCTCGGTCAACACATTATTGTCTAAGCTATCTTTCTCTACACGCGTCTCAATTTCTCTTAAGGTGCCTTTGGGTGTAGACGTGACAAATGAAATATTTGGGTATTTTCCTCGAAGAAAAATTCTACTCAGGGCTGTCTTTTGTATCCGGCAAGCTTTATATTCTTGAGAATAACTATATTGCAGAGTTTCCGATTTTATGAATTTCCTAAATAATAGGTAGGTACATAATGAAAATTAGTTTGGAAGAGAAACCAAAAATAACATTCTTAAAATTTATTTTCGTTACTCGAATCGGATCTTCTGTCGTTCTGAGTAAATTGACTACAACGTTGTAAAATTGTCTTGAGTTGATAGATTGAAAGCAGACGAACCTAATAAAAGCATGGTAAAGGACTTTACCATAGAATCCTTATATTTATACGTGCAAGAAAAATATTTAGATCTTATTTTACAAAAACTACGGACGGAGGAGCATGAAACTTGGTACACTTTAAGTTTAGCGAAGGAGTGCAGGGTGCTAATATTTTTTTTAAATAATGCATAAAATGTATATTAAATTAATAAAATAAATGTTACACACACTACCATGGTTTGGCTTCCATGTTTATACAAAGATCACCACCACGATCATCATCACACATTATATCACCACGCAATGCGTTATTAACACATTTACGGGGAGTCTAGTTATATTTAATACGGTAAATCATATGTTTGACATAAATCTGATAATTCGTCGGGAAGAATCTAATGATATGCTACTACATACAATGCACTTTTGCATATTTAGGCCACTTGTAGAGTGGCGGAATATAAAGTTTGTCTAATCAGAACAGGGAATCAAAGAAAAATCTCCTTATTATTCCATGGATTCAGTGCGGAAGTATTGGGACATTGTGGAGAGAGAGAGAGAGAGAAGTTCGAAGCAGAAACTAGGAATTGTGATCTAATTGTAGGGTTCTTTAAAATGCGCGTTAATGCTTGCCTCGTCTGTCCTGGCTCCTCTCTATCTATAGAAAAATATATGAAGTACTTCTAAATATACAACACAGTATAGAAATAGCATGGCGCCAGGTGGGATTCAAAACTATAACCATTGCGTTCAGTCAACACCTATCACTCCAACTTCCCAACTGAGCGAAGACAGCACACATTGATTATATTACTTACTAATAATTATTGAATAGTTTGAGTACATATTTGCTTTATTCATCTAGTTTTGTGGACACATACTTTGCCTATGTATAGTTATTGGTAGTGATTTATATTTAAATTTATATTATTTTCTTTTTTTTTTACTTCACGCTGTATCCCGCGTTTAGCAGGGTAGGCAAAGAGAACCTAGTGTTAAAACACTCCGTTCTCTTTCAAGAAATCCGTTCCCCACTTTCCGCCAGATTGAGGCATTGCGTGTTGAGTGGCGGAACTCAACGCCGCGCTTTGCCTTGTTACCAAACCCAGAAAATGAAAATACTCCATTTCCTGGAGTGGGAATCGAACCCCCAACCTGTCGCTTTACAGTCGCACACTTGTGCCTCTGCGCCACGACAGGCGTTTATATTAATAATTTTGTATTATTATTATTATTTTTAATTCTATTATTATAAATTATAAGTAAGTATTGTATTATTATTAATTTATATTAATAATTTTAGTAATGCACATATTCTATAGAGGTTTGGAAAATAGCGTATTGGAAATTTATTCTTATTAAATTCTATAATATAATAATGATAATTAAATATCGGCCAATACGTTGAATATATATATAAAATTAAATTATAATATATTGATTTTTTATTTAGAAAATCAAATATAAAGTTTATTATTGTATAATTATATAATAGGAGAAACAAAGATAAGTAAATATAAGGTAAGTATAATATAAATATAACTAACCTGTCTCTCTCCAGATTCCGCCAAATCCACTTTGTTACCGACAACAACTATGGGCACTGCTGTACTTCCCTTAGTTTCGTGGATTTGATCCCTGAGGGCCCGAACTTCAGCGAAGCTGTCCGCATCCGTTATATCGTATACTAGTATGAATGCATCTGCTGATTGCATAGACAGTGCTCTCATTGCAGGAAACTCGTAAGCCCCAGATGTATCCAAAATATCTAATGTTAGTCTTACTCCGGCAACATTAAAATCTCCATGATGCATCTCTTCAATAGTTCGCTTATACTTTGTGCAGAAGGTTCCGTATAGGAATTGACATATTAGCGAAGATTTGCCGACTTTAGCTGCTCCCATCACGACAATTTTGTGTCTTACAGCATTGTTAGTTAGATTGCCGCTGCTTGATGTTACCGTGTGCTCGGTTTTGTCAGGTCTGTCAACAAGAAATAATTGATGATGCCACATTGCCTATGGTGTATAAAAAATCAATACTAACAAAAATTATATTTTAAAACTATAACTATATTATTACTGTTTATAATTTCATAGCATCGAAAATGTTTGTGACTTTAATACTTGACTAGGATATGATTTATTATTCTATAATGATGTGGTAAATAGATTATTATATCTTATGTCTACACATCCCACGACAGATTATACAGATGGGTCTTATTGTTGCTATATTGTATTCATACTTTATAGGCACTTACAGTACACCCACATATACGTCCCTATGATATTTACTCGATCGTTCAATATTTATTTTTATTATAAGTTATTTATTAAGTAAAAATTAAATTATAAGTATCCCTTTTCATCCAAAAACAATTATTCTAATCTTAATATGAGTATTGTAATATAAAGGTGTCGCCTACGTTTTGCCCTTTGTATCATTGCGACGTTTTTCGTGGAATGAATTTAATCATGAAAAACAGATTTGATGATCAAAGTTTCTATTGAGTTAGCCTCAAGGCTATGGCGATAAAATCATAAATCGAAGTAATGTTAGCTTGTATTGCTATATTTTTTTTAATTTGAAATTAGAAAGTAATTATTATGTGAGAACGAAATTAGTTATATCACCCTGTTATATCTTTCGTTCTTTTTCTTTGCTGATTCTCCCTGCTTGACGTACAGATTTTGGGTGACGAATCAAAGACAAAAACATCTATATATTAATACGTGAAGGAAAAACTGTGCCCTTTTTACGACTATTACTAAGATGAAGAAGCATACAATTTGGCACAATTATAATTTATATTGAGGAAGAATGGTAATATTTTGTAATAAAAAGTATATTATTCAAAATATATTAAATTATTAAAATAAATGTAACATATACTACTAAGTGTCTGACATATATGTACATATGTTTAGATAAAGACAAAGCGTTAACGGGACCTTTAATGTATTTATAAATACCCTAAAATCATCAACAACTACAAAGTCTTGTTTCTCTAAATATATTTATTAATTTGTTAATTTATTCAAAATGATATGTATATAAATCTATAAGATAATAAGTGAAGGCAAAGTCAACATCTTTTTAAGAAAAGTATGCGAACAGTGCAGTATGGAATTTGCCATAGATTTATGTAGAGAAGAAGTACATAAAGTTATTTGCATTATAATCTATAATAATATATTAAGATTAAAGAATAAATATTACACATAATATCTATCATATGTCTGATATACACATTGTATAAAAGGACGCGTTGCAAAAGTGACGAGTATGCAACGGGGCCGCTATTAATATATAAATTCATATACATACACAAGAGAGAATTGAACAAAGCGCAAACCCACCGAGTAGTATAAAATAAGCATTTTAATCCAACGCACTTTATCTAACTATGAGTAGACTGGTAGGAAAATAAATATTCATCTTAGAATTACAAGCTACCGCTAGCGCGTACTAGGATTTGTATAATGTATAACAACTTTACGATTTTTCCCGCATAGCAAAGAAAGAAGAGTAAATCTAGGTAAGGCACTCCGTTAATAAAACTGTACACTTCATCACTTTGTCTTATCAGGGCGAGGAAAATAAAAAATAATAAATAATTTAAATGTAGTCATACCTCCGAGCAGAAATCGAACCCATAACCGATCACATGCGTGTAGGTTTTGATTTGTTTTTTATAGTTTGTTAATGTAATATATCTTCCAATATTTTAATGAGTGTTTAATAAAAAATAATTTTAATATATATTCTTCCTTTACATTCATATAAAGCAGTTGTATAATAAAGTCGTATCAACAATGATTCGTCAGATGCTTTGTAAATATATTTTATATCATCTTTATCTTTTGAATTTTATACAAAATGGAGAGTAGAGCCGAGCGTGGCAGTATGCGACATGCATTCATTTATTCAAAACAAGAAGAATCACATAATTACGCCAGCCGTATAACATCAACATAACAAGTAACGAGTATGAAAATGCAACTTTTATATTTAAAATATGTTGAATACTTTACTCGTCTATCCATGAGTTACAAGAGTGTGCTTACTTTTTTAAAATCCAAAAAACCTTATATATGTATATATATACACTCCCGCTCAAAAGTATGGGTTCACTCATCTCATTTTTCCGCTTCGATATAAGTTCTATATCTCAGCGAAAAATAGTCGTAACGGAATTTCAAAGACAACGTTTTGAAGGGGATAGATTCAGCTCCACTTTTCTTTTTTTTGCAAATTTTACAATTTTTGTTGTAGTCCCCACGTGATTTTGAAGAGGACAATTTTTTTACGATTTTTTAAGGGTTGCCCATCATATTAGAAGTTACTCACCCGTAATAAAACAGAACGGGCCACGCCTATCAAAATAGGTGATAAAATTTTGTCAATGAAATATATTTCTGCCTGTTTAAACAATGATATTGCTATCGTAATTAAAGCAAATTACGATTTGACAAAATTGTAATATACAATCCAAAGTGTAGTGTCACCTCTAACGGTATCTATTGTTTCCATGTACTATCTGATGTCCACAGTGTCACCGCTTATCGGTCGCCCGTCGCAATTGAGTATCGATCGACCAATAAATTATTTTACATGCCATACATGAACAATTTGTGTTTATGTTAAGATATATAGGATTCTTGCTAAAAGAATAAATCAACTGTTATTTTTCTTAAACAATTTAATACAATAATTAACGCCTCGTATGCTTAATAAAAGTTGATTGTTAAGCTTACGATGTGTCCATTATGTACGGCGTAGCTGTGTAATCGTGTATGTATTATTTTAGGTGAAATACAAGCATCATGTTTGATTTGACACAGATTTGCATGTCATAGCTAAAAATCCTATAATATCGAAATTGTAATTTAGATGATAAATATCCAATTTAATTCTTAATAATTGTTTTTTTCCTTGGTATACTCAGATGAAACGCGGCGACGAGCGTTATCTTCCAGTACACAGTACTTCTTAAACGACAGCGTTTTACGTAGCATGAAGAAACAGAATGAGAAATTAAAAAATATAAAAAAAATATCGTACTTCAATACAAGAAAACACAAAAAGCCTCGCCAACCTAATAAAAAATGTTATTCACGATGTTTCAATAGTACCGCTTTGAGCATATGATATTTCGTTCCTTTTCGAATTGACTAATCTTGTTACCCATGTTTACCTTCGCGCATTTCAACGTTACCAAGTTAGTGGGCAGTCTACTTGAAATTGATATCAAATCACGACCTTGTCAACTTGTTGATCTTGAAAAATATATGTAATGTAGTGTATATTTACAAAATTTTATTTTTTTATCTTTACACAGCGACATTCTTAATAATTAATATTATTTCAAAAATACACCTTATAACAGAATTCAATGTTGCACTTTGTCTAAATAGACCGTAGAACATTATTTAACATATAAATATTTTCCCGAACTAGATTTCTAACCTATTATGGCCTATTTCTAATTGAAATGTACCACCACCTTTACTGTAAGAAATATTTAATAGCGCCATTCAACTACTAATTGCAAATGCATTAGAAAGCCTCATATTCGGAATAAATAATCAATATGGATTATGATATCTTTGCCTTAAATACATTTCGTCGCCACCGTTGTCATCGTATCTGCCATCCGACGTTGAATGCTCCACGATGTCCAGCTGAGCCCGAAAGGATTTCTTCGACGATCGGTCCTGCGCTTAATGCATTCAGGGGCGTCCGGCGACCTTGATCAGATCATCGGTCCATCAGATAGGGGGCCTGCTTACCTTTCCGCCCCAATTATTTCTCCTTCTTATGAGATACATAGTTAGCTACGATGTCTCGCTCCCGTACGTTACCGCTGGAAACACACACTAGTCAAAGACTTTCGTTTCAAGACACTTCAAACATGAACATTTTTGGTAGCTTCCTATACACGTATCTGATCTTGAGGAGACATGTATTCAATGTTTTCTAATTAGCTTCACGCTTGTTTTTACATACATTTTCAGAATAGGTAGAGAGATCGTTGTGTCTAGGTATGTTACTCATTATCATTTACCACTCAATTAAACGCTGCTTTTGTCTTACCAGAGCGAAAATGGTATATTTTTCTTACTTCACCCTTTTTCATCGCAGCATGGTCGTTTTCAATCACCATTTTCTACCCGAATTACAAGCTTTGCGTTTTAAGTAGCAAAATGTTGAGTTCCACCTTTTTTCAAGAGATTTTATTACGTTATAACATAGACTTTGTTTTCTTTTTAACATTACATGTCGCTGACATATTACATATTGTATATGCCTACTCTCTACTTAAATATAAAAAGAACAAAATATGGAGATGAAAATAAGCATTTTAATAAAAATAATTTCTTTTATGCCTTTGAGGTATGAATCATACATCATGCAAATTGGATAAAACTGTAATGATATGGTTGTCAAGTAAAAGATGTTTTTACGTCTTTCTACGAATGTACCTATATAGTACACGCGTGATGATTTACAGAAAATATTAAGCGAGAAATAATATTTTTCTCTTTTGAATTTATAAAATAATGTTCTAACCTAAATTAAATTAGACTACAAGATAACGTGGGACAACGTGATGGTTATAGGTTCCATTATCAGTCGAGGAAAAATGATTTTCATTTCATGCTTTAGTGATCAAGCGCGGTATCGAACTCCGCCACTCAACTCACAACGTCTTAAATTTAGGCGAAAAGCGGAGAACGGAGTGTTTCGGCACGAAACGCTCTCATTGCTTACTCTGTTCCTCTAAGCTTTAACTTTGATTGTAATGAAGTAAAACAAAAAAATATTAAAATAGTAATAAAAGGTATTAAAATCTGCCGAATTTCGGTTAATCAGCCGCCGCAGCGGCTCATTTTACTCATTATTTGGTTTATATTAATTTTATAAATATATGATTTGTAAACTTCGTTTGGGTTTTTCTTTATATATATTTTTCACACATAAAATAATAGTTAATTCTGGTATTATAATTTGGAAATAATCGCCTTTCTTTTACAGCCGGAAAATAAAAACCTAAGTATTCACCAAATCGCCTGAGTGTGAAGGTAATAACAATATCGTAACAATTTAACGACGTCAATGAAACGATTTTGAGTGCCTAAAAATATTGAGAGAGATAATCACCAATATAAAATAACTCGTTTACATTTAACGATAAGCAAAACATTAAAGACAAGTACAGTAAAAGAATACATAAAGATATCTCTATAGCAATGCCGTTTTCAGAATACTAAAAGTTCATTTTAATACTTTACATATAATTTATTTGAAAATGTCCTGAAATTCCGTACAAAGCCTGAATCTTTCAGATGAATACGAGCCTAAAAATAATTTGTATTGTTTATTGAAACGAAAGTTATATAAAAGTTTGGTTCAAATCTCTTTTTCAGTTTTTATTCCTTAATATTTTCAAATGTTGAATTGCTTTGATATTGGTTTTTTAAGTCATGGGTATGTGCTGCATTATTGATGAATAGAAGAGATAACGTGGTGTATGTATTTCTGCCTATACAGAGAACACTAGAATATATTATGTACAGTAAACCTAATGTAGCGCTTTGCCTAGGTAGATCAGAAAATAATAAATATTCAATAAACACACACTCCTCCACGATTAGGACTTGAATTTACATCTCTACGATAGCTTTTAACAGCATGTTAGATATATACTTTATCTATATGTTTACACGTAATTAATCCTGGCGTTTCACCGTTTACCTAGAGCTATAAAAGGAGTGCAATTTTAAGAACATTTGCAATAGAAACAACAATACCTCTTTACGAGCACAGCGCTCTATTTATCTGCGGGTGGTACCATAATAGCTTTATTGAGTCATCGAGAAACAATCGAAGTATATAACGCTGTCGTTATTATCCATTTAAGAAAGTAATAAAGTACTTTGGGTTTGTTAGTGGTTAAGTAAGTAGGAAGTTGGTGACAATGATAGAAGTCGACTTATTGATGATCGGGTTGGGCTCATAATAACTTAATTAAATACTTCACAGTTTGTTGATTATTTTTTGAATTATCATCTATTCATATATCTTAATATATATGTTTATTTTCTGAAATTTGTATGCCAGATGACAAAATGAATACACTCTTTTTTTATTCAAACCGATGACGTACGATGATGTACGATATCCACCAAACAATGAAGCGGGATATATAAAGAGAACAAAATAATACTAAATATTTTTTTATAAATATCCAAAAAAAAAAATAAAACAATTAGATAAAGAAACGATCCTATGACCAATTTCAGTAAAACTTCCTCTCTTACTAAAATTAAGTATTGTGTACACCTATTTCTCTGTTTGCTACAACTTGAATAGTGTTCGATAAATGAGCGGCAGTTCATTAAATAGTCCTGTATTAATGCCCGGTTTTAGTCTCATTTATATCGAGACATATTTCAATTGTGTTACTTCGGTGTATACTGCATCGATATTTATAGAAAGTAATGCAAAACTTTTATTTCACAACCAATTCGGCTATATGAAAGTCATTTGAATTCTGAAAATTTATTATCCATACCTTTCAGCTACTCAATCACGATCAAATTATAAATGTCAAATTATTATACCTGATTAATCTTCTAACATAAAAAACGGTCACCTTAATAGGTGGAAAAGGTCAAGAGTCAGTGACTCACGTAAAACGAAATGGATATTTTAAAATGAAACTTTTACATTTTTTTTAATATGATGTACTATAAATGACTACATATATTTGTATTCAATATAAAGCATAAATCTATAATAAAGATCTAAAATTGACTGCTGAATCAATATTTTAGATTTACTTGTGCTACTTTCACTTACTCTCACTAAAAATATTAGTTTTTTAATTTTTCTTTAATTTTAATTTATTTAAATTGGATTAGGTCACTAATATGACAGCATTTATATGATTAGGAAATTAAAAATAGCAAGCGTATGTTGGAACCACTCCCCGCATGAGAGCGCAGACTGGGCCAATGGTTTTATAAAAAAAAGCATTAATATCGGATGAATGAACAATAATAATGTTACAGACTGAAAGGGGGTGCGACGTCGCCATCGCCTTTATTCCCACATAAAAGGATAGTTTCATGAAAGAGCTAACGCGATTCTTTGTGCGCGGTGTAAAAATGTTTCAAACACGGCGTCCGGCGTGAACAGACGTTTGAAATGCTTCTAACTAATATAACGTTGAAATTACATTTAGTTATGAATTTGAAACAAAATTTATTGTTTTTATATATTTTTTTGGTAAAATATATGTGACTAATTTTATCAATTATATAAATAATCCTAACAAAATAAGCTGCAACAGTTTCACGCTTTAACCCGCAAAAAGTCGAAAAGAAGAAAAGTCAAGAGACTGCGTTCTTCGCTTTCCACCCGAAGTTGAGACGTTGCGTGTTAAGTGAAAAAATAAAATAAAGATGTAAATAAATAATAGTATATGGAAATAGTTTTTATATTATTTAATGCAGATTTAAGGAATGTTTCAATAGAACGAATTGCAAAAAATAATAAGATTTACATGTAACTGTAATTATGATTAGTTTGGCTGTTTGAGTTCAGTCTCTGTTTGGGCAGAGGCATCATATATGTGAAAATTAATACATTATTTGCGAATTTTCTAAAATATGAATTTACTTATTATTCATAAATAATATCTACATTTTAAAAAATATTAGATTTATCTCTCTTACTTATTTCTATACATATAACATAACTAATAATAATATAAAGTACTGTAGTATCTTAAATAAAGCAAGGTGTACCTTGATGCCTGTTGTGGCGCAGAGGCACAAGCGTTGGACTGTAAACGCGACAGGTTGTGGGGTCGATTTCCGCTCTAGGAAATGGTTTTCTTTCATTTCCTGGGCTTGGTAACAAAGGCAAAGCGCGGAGTTGAGTTCCGCCACTCAGCACGCAATGCCTCAATTCGGCAGAAAGTGGGGAACGGAGTGTCTTAACACTAGATTCCCTCTGTCTATCCTGCTATATGCGGGATACAACATGAAGCTATGTATGTATGTAACATACTAAACATTTATGAATATATACAAGCTTTAAAAGTTTATTGTATTTCTAATATATGGAAATCACTGAATCCTTCATGCTCGAAATTTTCTTTATTTAAAGAACAAAAGGCAAGAACAAGTTTACTTAAAAAAGCTTTTGCTTTACAGTACCATACAATTATGTAGACCGAATCAGTAGAAATAAGAAGTTAGACTAAGGCTTTATAATTTCTAGCTGTAATTGCAGTTATGGCTGGTATTGTTTGAAATTTTCTATAATAACATGAACTTGACATCGCTGCACGTGCCATTTTAATGAAGTGTATTGATGAAAGTAAGGTATTTCAAAGGTAAACAATAAAGGACGGTTTACACGTGGATAAGGCGGTTTAGATTTTTCTTTGTGGAAGAAATAGCAAATGCATTCAGATAAATTAACTTTGATAATGAAAAATGTTTTATATAACAAAAAGCATTACAAACGTTACTGTGGCGCAGTTGTAATATACTTGATTACAGAGAACGGTTGCGGGTTCGAATCTTAACTTTAAAATTTAACATTTTTATATGAATATATGAATTATAAATTTAAGAAAATATTGCAAAAAAATTGTAACGAAGACAGCCATTTAAATGTCCAAATTTAACTTAATAGTTCATTATTTTTATATTGTATGCTTACTTTATATATTATGTTTTTTTCTTAAGGTGATATAAGAATATAATTCTTAATAGAAAAGATAGATATTTGGAAAAAGATATTTTAAAGAAAAGTTTTGTAATACCGTGTATAGCACACGACCTTCTATACGCGATGCTTTTAGAATTCTCTAGGTGGTATTCAGCCAATTTCAATGTACTACATAGATAGATGCATTTACAATATGTATGAATAATAGATTCTGCATAAACGAGAACGCTTCCTATGCTCAAATATAAACCTTATTATTATTCCAATAGAAGTTTCTTTACAATATATAAATCCTATTAAAATTTCGTCACGAATGTTTTGTGAGAATGAATGGATGGACGGATGGATGTTTGTTACTCTTTCACACCAAAACTACTGAAATAGATGAAACTTTTTATTAATGTAGTTACTGTATTAGAATAAAGTTTATAAATATATTGTGCATTTTGGCCATATTATAAAAATAAATATCTAGTGTGTCACAATCTTAACGAAAGGTTAGTAGAATTTAAATTTGTGGTCGCTGAAGGTAAAGTAAATTCATAAGATAAATAATACTGGTTAATTACAAAGAACGGAAGTGAAATAATTCGAAAATTTGTAAAGTAATATTTAATAACAAAATAAACTCATTTATTATATTATAGGATTAGCCTTTTACCAAGCTCTGTAAAGATATGTAGTAAATCCAGGGTGAAGTGGACCAGTAAATTACATTAGTTAAAGCTCTGACTTTAACCCTTGAGGTTTCGTTTATTAAATTTTGTGAATTGAGTTAAAATACAAAATGAAAATACAATTTTTATATGTTTCTCGCTTTTTGTTGGGTCAGACAGTATCTAGTATTAACACACTCCATTTTCCATATAATGCTTACTTGAGAGATTCGAACCCACAACCATAGCAATAGATTCAGTCTATAGTTAGTGCGTGCGTTTTCTATTTTCTATTTCTTTGTCAATACCAAAATACCTATTAGGTATATGAAAATAATTCATTTTAATTTCATTTTAGACGGAAGCGTGATCACTACTTAGAAAAGTTTTATCATAACTCTAGATGTTACTACCTACATTAAAACGAGGAAGTTTATCACCGCCTGTTTATGTATATAGATCACAAAAACATGTCTTAAAATCGATCGAGTATTAAAATCGATTGACAATTTTCTCTTGTTTTCATATTACAAAAAGGTAACTTGAGTAACAAAGAACAAATAAGAAAAGTAAGTCGCGTCTAATTCGACGCTCGTTAAAATCTTGGTGTTCGTACCATCAATCGGAATCATGAGAGTCCGCGAAGAATATGTATGACAGATGGCGATGGTTCTTCATTGCTCTCTTTAAAGCTTAGTGATAAATCACTTCTCATTCCATGCAATTTTTTTATATGCGTGACATAATACATCAGACTGGGGAATTTAAGTATTGGCTAGGTAAATAAAACTGTAATTGCAGGTATTCGCTAACCGTGCCACAATGGCGTTTATACTGTAATATTCTGTTTGATCGCCAAAAAAGTGAAATAAGGCTATATTTTTTAAATATTAAGAAGAGTTTTGGGCTTATAGTTAAAACTTTTTACGACTAAAGTATGTAAACAGAAGCATTATAGAAGGAATCTCATTAAATCTGAAAGCTACTTCATTGTTCTGGGCGAGCAGTTTTAAATAAATTTTCTAAAAGTTGTTTAAAACAACGTTATTTTTCTTATCGAAACGACTAAATTTTTCATGAACACCAGCGGGAGCCGTTAAGTAGTGCGGTAAAAGATAGCTCAACGTTTACGTTGGTTGTTTTTATTATTATTATGTATCTCGTTATAAGTTCTCGGGTTCAAATGAACCCGGTCCTTTGGAAGGCTTGCGTGGGGACACAGGTCCAACACGTAGAGGCCCCTTTGAGACAGCAAATTGTGAGAAGGTTAGCGGACGGTGACTCGCCACCCTCCACTAGATGGGCCCCCACAAAGCGGCGTAGTGCCTCCCGGAAGCGCAACATCACGGATGTGGTCGGCTAAGGGTGTCTGAGAGGTGTGCACCAGTTTCACCATCGCGAGAGTGAACTCGTGGCAGGTTCCCCGTTATTACGCAGATTGAGCACTTCCACCCTTCGAGCATATAGCTCTTGCGCTCCGCTCTTGCCGGCCAATGAAGGCAAGCCAGAGGCGGGGATAGATTACAATTCCCTCCGGAGGTCTCCAGGTCCGTGGGGTCGCCACTCCTCAACGGCTCGCCTAGAAACCCTGCAGATCTTGTGTGTGTGTGTGTATTATTATTTTCTTTTAAATTGCTTTTATAAAGAAAAAAAAAATATGAAGATATCATATTATAGGAACTTGTGAAATTTTAATATCATACTGGAGCTTTTTGAGACATTCATTAAATACCGGCGTCATTATATAAAAAAAATAACTGTTTTAAAAGAACAATGTAATTTTCTCTAAATATTTAAAAAGTAACAATACCTAGGCAGACTGGTAGACATTAATATTACCGATGCAAATGTTATTGAATTGCCTATTGGTCTAATGATTAGTGTCTTTGGCTGGTAAGTTCAGTTGTGGATTCAATTTCCAATTGGAAGAAATATTTATATTATTGCCAGATAAAGATACAAGCAGATAATAACATTATATCTATGTATTTTAAGAATAGTATATATCTTGATCTTAAGGACCATCGTGGCGCAGTGGCGTCTGACGCGACTGGTGGTAGCTTCGAAGTGTCATAACTAGGTTAGGTTTTCTTGAACTTCCCTGCTATGAGAGATAAAGGGTTTTTTCCTTTTTATTATTAATACGATTCCTGCAAGGCCTTGTTGATATTAAAATTGCATAAAATACTCTGAAAGGAGGAATTATTGCGTTTCCTCCTGTCAAAGAAGGTGCAGAACTAAAATGAAATGAATGAGGAGTACCATTTGTAAATGGTACTCCTCCTGTAAGTTATTTAAACATCATGCTTTCAAGTTTAGTAATAGTCACATATCGTTGAGTACATTTTTAAATATTTTCTTCATTAATTTTATGTTAACTACGATTCTTGTTGTTTATGATAATGAATATTTATTACTGTGTAGTTATAAAGAACGGCCAATATGATATTTACATTCATATATAAATAAGTGGAAAGGGGAAAACGGAGGGTCTCAATACTAGGTTCTCTTTGTCTCCTTTGCTGTATGCGTGATATGTGAAAAACCTTATTTTATTAAAAATATATATAATTTATATTTTATTTAACATACAATTAATATAAATAGTGTAAGCAAAAACAAAACATAACGGATAAGATTTAACACGAACTCACAGACATTTATGAGATGCAGTAATTGCTTTGCCTTCGTCAACATCAAAGTCGCTTTCACAATAAGTGTAATTCTGTTTAAAATGTCAATAGCTGCCTTTATTGGAGCTACCCGATTGATTACTATTGTCGTTTTGTTCTATTTAATAAATATACGTAATATTATACTACATTAAATTTAATATAAACAAAAAAGGTTGTAGATTAATATCAAATCAAATATGATTCTCCAACTTAATATTATTAAAGGTATACGCATTAACTTAGCATATTATGAAAAGTTAACCGTCGAAACTGGATACGCCGGAGGATCGAGCACTTAGTTCAATTATTTTAATTGCTTCAACTTAGTCTCAAACAAAGCTACGATTTGCTCAAAAATATTATAATTATAAAACATTACAATTTATTAATTACAATATTTGTTTTAATATATTGTAACAACGTACCTTGGTGGCCTGCGATCTTCCTCCGACTCCTCTTTAAGGAAAGACGGCTGCAAGCTGAAGCGGCGACGGAATTGATGTCTGCCTTTCATGTTGTTCTATTGGAAGTCCACTTAACACATATTATCGTGAACCGTAAATTCCAATCAGGTAATGACGGGATACGTGCGTTACGCGGGACGCTCGGGCGGCGAGTGGTGGCCGGGACGCCACAGTATACGTATATTACCAGTGCCAGGGTAGCCTTTAAAATGAAACTAACTTTTATATGACAAGGAACATTATAGAGTTATTTTAGCCATGTAATATTATAATATTTATATGGATAATTATGCGCCAATGTCGATTTGTCAATTTTCGACCTGACTCATAGTTACGCGCTACGCACTTTATATTTCGCGCTACGTTTTGTCACAATCGATTTTCACTTTGTTTTATCGCTGAACTTATCAAATCCGGTGTTAGATTACTTTTGCTTTTCATGAAAAAATATTTATTTTTTCGTTATTTTACTCAAATGTTTCACAAAAGAAGGTTACAAATATAATATTAGAACCGTGGACTAACAACTTTAAATTAAAAATATTTTAAACGGTTTCTTATACTATCGTCATATTGTCTTTGTAATTACATCTATACTGTCAATAAAACTTCCTTGAATATTTTTAATGTAATAAAATTAAATAATAAAAGAGGATCTCAACGTCGAATAAAGTTCTTATTGAACAGATAAACATAAAAGCGTAGCTATACTAAAGCTCGCCTGTTGCTTCGTTTTGAACGAACATCTATAAGATATAAAACGATTGAGTGATTTATATTTAGATAAGAAATAATTCTTGCTGGTGTAGATTTCACGCAAAGTCATAGTTATTTACTATACTATATTATTAAAGTAAAACTTCTGTAAAATCGTTATTATTTGAGCCACTAAAATCCAACAGGGCATCAAACGCCCTACCCAGTAGGCTTAAGCTCGGGCCGAGCGAAAGCAAAGTCCCCCACTACAAGCAGTGTTCGCAAGCCGAGGTTCGGCCTCGCAGGAGGCGCCCCTGTGACACTGCAGTTCTAAGTTGATGGTCCTCCTCCCGAGGAGGCCAAGCCAGGGTCAGAGCTCTTCAAGCTCGGCCCCCCACAAAACCCGGTGACGCTGTCGAGGCCAATAGGGCCAACAGCATACTACACAGTCGAAAAAAAAAAAAATATATTTGAAAGTCAGTGTAATAAAAATATGTCAAGTTAAAAAAAACAAACACATAGATAAGTATGTAATACTAAGTCAGCTAGAAAATTAGGAAAAAAAAACATATTATATTATAATACATTTATATACTTATTTTGCATAGGGGGTTAAGGATCTGATATCTAGAATACAGGCTGGATCCTAGTTCGGATATCAGACAGCTTGTTACCTAATTCAAGTTATATTTCAAGCCCAAACATGTACAGCTGTAAAAAAATAAAGAATAATAATAATAATTATTATTATTTTAAATATGAAATATTTGACATTAAAGTATAAAATGATTTTATAATTAAGATAGTTGTCAGGTTTATATTCTATTTTATACATTTTTACTACTTTAATTCGGTAAAAAAAAATATATAAATAATTCAATTATCCAAATATTCTTGGTCCTCTACATTACTTTCAATGTCCCGTAGACTATATTTTGAAGTTTCACTTCGGCCATGTGTGACTTGGTTGAACTTTCAAAATTTGAATTATAATAATCATCAACTACTTGATCTAATGTTTATGAAAAATTCTTTTAGGACCGCATACAAGTATTACTTTTTTTAAAAGCTGTAATTAATACCACATTGATATACTTCTACAGATTTAAGATAATCTTCATTTACAAATTTAATTCCTTATGAAATCTAAACGTTGTTTTCCGAAGAAGCAATTTATGAAAAAATGTCTTTGTAATTTTAGTGGAGTGAGCTCGTGTCTCTGGAAGAATTTAATTGTTATATATACGAGTTTGTGTAAATGATATTTTAAAACATATATAAGTTGTTTAAAAGCTTTTCTAGATATGTAGCATTCCAGGTATTTAGCTCAGTCTGGGTAATGCAGCAAAACATATTTTTATCTCTCTATTAACGTAACTGATTCAAGTTCTTTACTTAAATGTTATCTTACTGACAAGAATTTTTTCATTTCGCTCCAAGTAAAATGAAATGAAGGAGGCAATTTAAGAGGGTACGCCGCCGTTAAATATTTACATTCATAACGAGGTTGGGTCGTCAGCAAAATAAATATTTTACCTACGATATTAAACAAAAGATATTGTAGTCATCTTAAGAGATAATAATTAACAAGCTCTAAGATATTAGCTGTTATGGTATAGAAAATGATTTGATCTTGCTTTAATTTAAATTAAGGAGAGAAAATTGGTAAATCATACAAAGGAAGCGTGTTATATTGTATTACAATTATCTATTCAGTATAAGATATAATTATCACTAAAACATTTCAAGCAAAAATATACTAAAAATTGTAACTGAACAAAACTTTGAAGGTAAACAGGACGTAGACTTGCCTATCTAGACAATGTTAAACCGCGTAATAGGTAAAACTATACGTTAGTTATTGCGCCATTTCAAAAGGTTTATAATGCATTTTCGTTTTGCTAGCAGCAGCTACTCGTACCCAAAAAATTATAATAAAAATATCAAATACAAAATGTATTGGACATTCATTGTTGTATAAAGAAGTATACTCGTATACGTTCTTAAGTCAACTCTAGTTAACATTATGATATGAATATTTTCCATCAAAACCTCTCTAGTTAGATCTACACTAAAGATGCTCGAATAACGGTATACATATTTAATGAGAACCATTCATGCTAAGACTCAACATGCAGGCGTTTCCATTGTTTAGATAACAACTATGACTTAATTACGTATGTGCGTATCCAAATACATATAATACTTGCGAAACCGAGTACGTGCTTGTCCGCTTATTCATCGTCACGTACAAGAAAGGTATTGAAAATACGCACGAGTCAAGTAAATTGATGAAATTAGCTGAAAGTTATCAAAGTTCATGGCGACTTGAGTGAAAGGAAATAGTAAATGAAGATTAATTGCTATAATAAAATTACCTACATTGGTATCTTCACAAATCAAAAAAGCAATAACTCATGGAGCTAACAGAGAGAGTTCAGTCCAAACGTCACTCCGCTCTTTGCCTTTCTATATAATGACATGGCATACAAGTGTATCATTTTTTTATATACAATACATATGTACTATACTAAATATATCGTAACTTACTTACTTAGGTACTCACTTAACTTCACGCTTTGTCTCTAGCGGGGTAGTCAAAGAGAACGCAGCGCCAAATGCTTCGGACCCTGCATGACTCTTTCGCCTCGTCCACAGTCATTAACCTCTTCATGCATGCCCTCCGGGGGGTCCTCACGGATTTTACGTGAGCTTCTTCCATTATCATTGATTCTGTTTTATCGAAGGTCAACCGAGGTCTTCCCCTACCTCTCTTGCCGCTCACTTTTGCTTCATATATCTTCCTCACCATTCTTTCATCACTCATCCTCTCGACGTGCCCAAACCACCTGAGCACGTTCTTCTCCATTCTTACTCTACTGTGTTTGCTATACTGTAATTATTGTGACGTAATTTTTGCTTATATTTAAGTAATTATTACACAAAATTAAAAATACATACTTTAATACGAGTATACTTCTGTTTCAAATAAACAAACGAATTCAAATAAACAAAGATGATGAAAGCTAAAATATGTATGCTCGTGTAAACTGTGTGAATGTAACGAAATATTGAAATGCCCTTTTAATTAACATATTGTTACGGATAAATTTAAGCTGTAATCCTGATTAATTTAAAGTAAAGTTCCAGGTAAACAACGAGGATGTTTATAGAGGCATTTGCGGTGACTATGTTGTGAAGATTTAAGTATTTTCATTGTAATTTAATATTATAGTCAACATTAACATATAAGTGTAAATTTGACTGTAAATTTAATTTGTAAGCCGTGCCTTGTCCTTATCTTATTGAAATATAATGCGTAGCGTTGAAGAATAGAAAATAATATGTTTTGATAACGTGACAAGTTATTTTTAAATAGGTATAATAGTGTTAAACGCCTGTCATGGCGCAGAGGTACAAGCGTGCGACTGTAAACGTGACAGGTTTGTGGGTTTGATTCCCACTCCAGGAAATGTAAAAGCTTAGTATTTTCATTTCCTGAGCTGTTTTTTTGAAAAGGACAAGGCAAACGAGCGTTCGGGTCACCTGATGGTAAGTGATCCCCGCCGCCCACGGCCGTGTAACACCAGATGAGCTAAATGTGCGTTGCCGGCCTTTGAGGTGGAAGTAGGCGCGCTTTTTGAAGGTACCCAACATAAAAGCTAAATAAATTTTAGGATTATAAGAAATAAATTTTAACTTAGCTTATACTTCAATTCTTTTGTTGGTTAATTCGGAATCTAGGTATATTTATCGGAATCTAGGTATATTTACTTACTAAGGTTTTTGATAGAATATTTTTTATTAATTAAATAAAAAACATTTTATCAAGCAATGCTTTTACCCAATCGGTAAGTTGCCTACATAACTATATAGCAGTATGGACTTTAAAAGTTCATGTAACCTTTCTCTAGTATGATCATTATAATTTTATAGTTTTTATAAAAAGCGTTAATTAATACTCTTTCAAAGGAGAGCTAGTGCTGTTCTCTTCTAAAAACTAATTAACTCGAGGTCAAAAGTTAACACAACACAAATTAACGATTACTTTATAGTAAAGAATTATTAAAAACAGACGCCACTTTGAAGCAGTTAAAGCGTGACTATAGAAGTATAAAACGTGATATTAGGTTTAAATTGCAGGAAAATTAAAAGTTTTTGATTAATATATATTGTATACATTGATACGATTTGAATGTATTTTATAGTATTTTATTTAAATAAAGTACTTTTTACTTAAAATTCCGTTTATATTTAAACTTTTACCGCACGGCAGGATAAAAAGAATGTAGTGTCAAGGGCACTTCCTTTTTCGGCTTTCGTTCGAAAATAAAACATTGCATGTTGAGTTGAGGAACATAACGCTGCGCTTTGCCTTAACAGAACGGAAGTATTTTAATATAATCATTCACCCGAGTGGGGATCGAACTCAAAAACATCATTATCCAATCAAAGCATAAGTATCTTTATATATTACTAGCTTTCTGCCCGCGGCTTCGCCCGCGTGAAATTCGGTTACATCGGGCCGGGCATATTTTTTTATAAACATTTTTTCGCGATAAAAAATATCCTATGTCCTTTCCCAAGTTCAGTTCTACCTTCATACCGAATTTCATCAAAATCGGTTCAGTGGTTTATGCGTGAAAGCGTAACAGACAGACAGACAGAGTTATTTTCGCATTTATAATATAAGTAAAGATTGTATAGATATATATTCTATAAATAAAATAATTATATTATCATTTATTTAAATTAATATAGATTTATCAGTTGTAACTTTACTCTAATAAAATAATATAAGGCAAATTAGCGTGTTATAACGGCCGATTGCCCCAATTCCGCTAATTTGACGTGGATCATACCTATATTTAACTTTTATTGGAAATATCAATATTTACTTGGTTGGTACATTTAAACCAATATACATATATATAATTCTTTAATGAATAATAAGTTATTTTCATTTTATTTACACAATAAATATCAAAGAATATTATTATATGTCAGTTGAAATAAAATACTTCTAAAAATTATTTAATAATCTAAAAAAATCTACCTTACGCTTTATCCCAAGTAGCAGGCTAGTGAAAGTGAACCTAGTGTCAAAAGTCTCCATTAGCTCTTTTCATTGGAATTCGAAACATTTCGTGTTAAGTCATGGAATTCAAACGCCGCGCTATGCAATTAATAATTTGATTAAAAAAATGATGTGGGTTTGCGAACTGCGAACTTGTATTAGTTTAAGCTGTCAAATAACTAGACTAGTCTAGGTATCGATGTTTTAGAGTATATTTAGGTTTACCACTCTCTTGGGCGTCGTGCCCTAGAAGCCCTGCGAATTAGGATAAGCGCTTGGTGTCCTCTACTTTGGTATTCCGACATCGTGACTAACAGTAATTAGGATGAAAGCTAAGTTCGATCCGTTCGTTATAAAGTACTCTAACATAAGCAACGGCTTAAATATAAACCTTTCTACACTCTGTTACAAATGCAATACTAAATTCAAATTAGTTAAAACGAAAAAGAATGCACGTAAATTAGTCTTTTTAACAGTTTCATTGCATACAACTTTGTTATTTAGAATTTTCTTATTAATTACTTACTTATAAGTAAAATTCTATTATTGAAAAATTATATTATAAAATTCGTGCAGTTAAGAATACTTGTTACAACGCACAAAACACTCCGGGCGGTAGACGAATATAGAGGGTGACAAGAAAAAATGCTTTAATAAAATGTTTTTTCATGTATTAGCGTTTAGCTGGATTAGAATCGCTTTCGGGGATATATAATTATGTTTTAAATTTAGTTGAAAATTAAGCTTAATAAGTTTAGATAACGTGTCTTTAACAATATTAAAAAAAAAAAAACAAAATGTTGAACATTTTTGTTTGCTTTAAAATATACCTTGTTTAAAATAAGTTAATACTATTAAAAAAGTAACATAATAACAAATAAAGTTCAAATTAAACCTTGTTAAAGTTTAAATCGTGTCTAGCCTTAAATATTACCAAAAATCGAAATAGTCGATATACGAGTATACATATGCTTAAAATCAGTTTACGTAATTTACGACCAATGGGGGTTCCTTAAGCCAACACTTGAGTCGCAAGTCCCAGGCACTACGTCGACCTCCTCTAGGGAGAGGCCTGCTACGCGATAGGCCTTGGACCCGCCAGGTGAATCCAATATTATAGAAATATTATCATTAGACCAGTAATAATTAGTTTAGTAATAGTAGGTTTATATGGGCGAGTTATTATTTTAATAATCAGTCTCCAAAGTCATATCTATTTAAGAAACTGTCCATTTTAATAAAGGCATAGTCGTACAATTCTTATAATAACTATACACGCTTGTATGAGGCACAAATTTATTGTTACAAAATGTTTATATTGTATTATTTGATTTCAGTATTTATTTAAGAAATGTCGCTTTGATTTTCCTTTTATTGTCATAAATATTATGAACTGTGTACGTATAGTAAAACGGCGGTCGGCGAGTAACGCGGCGTAAATAATTGCAGCCCTGCCACGCCTTCACGCCTACATCAGTTACGCTTAAATGTCAGGCGTAAAATGTAGGCTCTGATTAATGATAATTTTTCAACTAGAATTTGAGTAGGGAACATGTACAATATGTTTTACAAGTTTGAGTAAATTCATTTGTTCTCATTTTTATTCAGTACGCTAAACAACAAATGAACTAGCTTTTATTATATTTTCTTGTTTTATAATAATGCCATTAAAGAATATGATTCGTTGTACTTATTTTCTCTTTTATTATTTGACTATCATTGTATAAGCATCAACTCCGTATGACATGTCCACTAAAAAAATACGTTTCATTATACTATGCTTTCATACTTCCTGGCATAATAATTATTTTTTAATTGCAAATGTCACTTAGTTCAGTTGGATTCTTTCATTGGCTCAATGAGCTTTAAGTTTGAAACAAACTTAACAGCAAAAAATTTTGACCGGGTGCCAGAAGGTGAAATTCGTGAAAAATATTCCTGTAATTTCCTTAATAAGTAAGTATGTATGTGTAGGAGGTTAGGGTAAATAAAACGGTCATTCGGTTTTATAAATTAATTATATTTCACCTTAAAGAAAAAGTACTCGAAGAGACTGCTTTTCAACTCGTAAGTTCTAACACGTAAAGAACACAGTATGAGTGGCGGCAACCGTTTTATAGTAAAAGTCAAAAGACATACTCATTATAAAAGATTAGTTTTTGTATAATAATCAATTGACAATCTATTAAACAACTTGATAATTTAACAAGTCAGTTGACCAATTATAAAATCAATTGATATTCCAACAGTATGTAATAAGGATATGTAATTATAACTATGGCAGTCTAGTTATGACATTGCATGTTAAGCTAGAAGAAAGAAAATTAATTGAGTTAGCTTTTAGCCCATTTTATATTAGCTTCGGCAACAATTATATAATCACAGAGTACGCTAGTAGTATGTTTACTAGACGGTAGACTGACGTTGTTTGTTAAAGCAACGACAGCTCTTTAAATAACGCGTTGCAAAAACGTCAGGGCAGAACATGTCACGTGCTAGAGTCAGAGCGTACCAAAGTGTACGGGGGAGTTTAAATTTCATACTATATATACGTATATGTAGTACTAATAAACTGTCATCCAATAATTAAAATTAGAGTTTGTGCTACTTAAATGTTTCAGTTTTTTTATGACATTTGTTTTCGTGTGTGCGTCTAGTTTATAGTGCAACCTCATTTCATAGGTTTTAGATCTAGCTCGAAGGATTGATTTCTTGCTTAGTACTTTATGTAAATGAAAAATAGATACCAGTGGTAGTAAAAGAAAATATAGTAACTTGAACAGCAAGAAATGCTTGAGTTAACATGAAAGAAAAACGATAAATGTAGAAGATAAAACTATTTTAATTTTAAGACGAAGTGCTTATTTAAGCTTGGATAACATAAAAGCTGTCAGACTAGTTCTGAATTCATGCAAGACAAATTAAAGAAGACATTAGGATAAAAAGGGTATGGACTTAGTGTCTTTAGTTATTATTTATAAACACATGAATGAGAAAAGAAAAGATAAAATTAGCTAACGATTAACACATAGTCATTTTTACTCACAGTATGATATGTGTATTAACTTAGGTTATAGCTTATATCATCGCATAGGTACCTAATATTTTTTATTAAGAATATTACAGCTTATTTTACAAGTACCTGATTATATTTCATCATTATTACCGGCTGAATTTGCAAGAGACGTTTGAATCACAAAGAATCATAAATCATTTTTGTCGAGCCATTCCTGTGCTCCATTCACCAAATTGTGCAAATTATGTACGTACGCGGCAGTTGACGGAACAATGATATAAGCTCAGGTGGAAATAGCCCTCCTAATATTGCGCATTTATCGTTGTAGCATTTGCGTTAAAAATACCAAATATTAATCATGACACTGAATGAATTATTGTTGTAAAATATCTTGTAAACATAGCCCAAAATAAAAATAATTGAGGAGTTTTTTGTAGTTTCCTTGTAAAAAAAGTCAATCACTCTCAAGCACTCTCGTAAGTATCAATCTATATTAGAAGTAGCAGTAGTTTTAAGATATTATTCTCTAATTATAAAAAAAATATAAAATACAGTTATTATTTTTTATAAAATATGGTAATTATTATGTTTAAGGAAATGGCTATGGGACGTCTTGTGAGCGGATGCTGGCTACGGGATATGAAATGTAATAGAAAGCGTTCTGCCTGTGTGCGAACAGGAACTGGTATGTCGCCCTAGTTTGGCATTCAAACAAAATTATAAATGTTTAGTAGTTCAATTTATATTTCAATAGCCGTGTAGGGTAGAAAAATAAATGTTAAATTAGGTGATTTAGTGACTTTGAATATTAAGTAAGTTTTATCAAAATATGCTTGAAAATATGAACTGTACATAATCAGAATAGGAACCGTTATTTTGGGCAATACTTCAAACACTACAATGAAGATGTTTAAAAAATAAATACCACGAAATCCGTTGGAGTTAAAATATAATATACATAGATTATAAAGAATATATCTCAATTTTCCTCCTGTTTTTAATTGGCTGCTAAAAGCCTCTTCGTATAGTTTGACAATAAATCAATAAAAGCATTAAAAATAAAAGCTACGCTTTATTCAGCTCTGTGAATAGTCTAATATTAGACGATAAATATAATAAAGAAACAACACCTATGAATGTATGGCTTTATGTTATATTTTTATGGCTTTGAAGTTGATCAGTACAAAATTATGTACAAATAAATTTTTAATTTTACCTTCAAATACAAATATTTTTTGTTTTGTGACCACATTAAGACTCATAATAAGGTTGTAAAGGATTTAAAATAATATGTAATTAGACAAGCTTTTTGTCTGTTTTAACAACACATTTTGTATGTTCAGGCTGTGTTTACTTTTGTAATTGTTTGACCCAGTACTTTGCACAAACATGTACGTTTCTAAGCTTGCTACGAAGTAACAATAATTATATTCTTAGAACTATTCAAATTTATTAAATAATCATATTTATATAGTTAGATTTATTTTTTGAAGTTGAATTAATGTTATTTATAATATATGCATAACATATAATATGTACATTTTCTCGTATTATTTTGTTTATGTAGTTACAACGTCTCGGCCTCATTAACCAGAAGCTGTAGATATAAATTCTCATCAATTTTGCCTTTCTGTAGGAGTGTTAATGTTTTTTTTTTTCTGAAAATATGTAATTCATTTTTTCTTTGAAGCCGCTGAGTTACGACGGTAGGTGTTCAATGAGTTTGTCAAAAAAGTGAAACAATGTGGAGAGGTCTGGTACGTAACTGTACTTTTTATTTCAAATACAAAAGAATTCAACATCAAAGGGAAGTGATTAGAATTTAATGTACCGATTTAAAATTTACAATGTATTTTTACTATTTTCCTATTATATAACGTATTGCAAATATTGCAATGTACTTTAGGACTAACCTTGCATAGTTGCATCAGTGCCTTATATCCGTATCTCCGTGAACTTCGTTACACAAATTTGCGCAACGTCCGCAGTGCAACGGGTGCAGACAACTCAATTGGGGAACTTGTCCGGCAGCTCTCCCGATATATAGATATCCGAATAGGATATTGCTTTCCTAGCCGAACTTTATGAGCTTAAACAGATGTAAATAAAATAAAACACAATGCTTCTACTTTACAATTCATACCAAAATACTACTACAACAATATACATATACCTGTTTTATACAAATATTACAAACGTCACGATTATGATAATTACAAACAGCCAAGATCATAAGAATAAGTTTGTTCGACGGGATATTTACCATGTATTGTTTTTATTTTGGACTGTTTTTATTTTGGGTCCGGGACAAACCACTGGATTGGGTTACATAACCCGCAAATACTTTCGACAGAACGCCACTACATACCACGATTAGTCAGGGAAGCAATTGAAATTAAAAAAGTCAAGAACTTCAACCGTGAAGATGGGTTTCAACTGTCAAGTGTATGGCATCCAGTGGTTCGCCTATGTAAAAACAATAAACCAGTGACCAATGAAAATACGCGAGTGGATACAGTGAGCATAGTGTGTCGCGATCGAGTTTACGGTGAGAATACGAACATTAATAGTGGTACGACGACGCGTAATAAAAGAGTGCGAAAGAGGGTAGACCGATATGGCTGCTCTTAACTACCGTCGGCTTCGCAGTATCTCCAGTTTACCCGTGATCATGGTGCTGGCAACAGCATCGAAATATCGGGAGTCCAAAATAAAAACAATACATGGTAAATATCCCGTCGAACAAACTTATTCTTATGTATGTGACCATGAGAGTTTAAATTCATAAGCCAAGGTCATGTCACAAAAAAATCTTATTTCTTGATTAGCTAGTAAGAAAACGCAGACATTTTTATTTTTACAAATCTCTTAACTGACGTGTAGACAAAGAAATCGCTTTTTCACATTTCCGAAATTCGCATAATAATATTTTATTTACTTATTTTTGCAAAAATGTAAAGAATTATTTCTCGTATCGATGGTAAAATCACAATTACTGTTTACGGAAACTCTCAACGAGTATTAGAAAAGTTATTTTTAATTAACCCGTCTCGTCTTCTTCATTTAAGTTTCGATTGCGGCTGTCACTTCATTTAAAAGTGCGTAGCGGCTTTAGATATTATACGTATAAATTACAAATTTATATATTTAATTATTTATATAATATTTTTTTTATTTTTAGTGTTCAATTCCACCTCTCAATACACAAAAATTCTTCTGTCTTGATCCTTTTCAAGGTCCTCTCTTCCCTCTCTGTTTTGTGAGAAAACGCATAAAGCTGAAAAATAATCTCAAAAAATAATTACCTGATGTGTATGCCAGAACTTATGATAATGAATTTATTTATTTTTCATAATTGAATGATTGCAATATTCACATTACTTCAGGGGAAATAACCTATGAATTAAAAAAAAGAAAAAACGCTTTTTTGTTTTTTTTTCGTTATTCTTCGCTGTGGCATGGACAAAGCATTGCCGGTTCATATTAAAAAAATATTGTTCTAGCGTCGGATCCGGGCACGTGTTCAAATCAAGCAAATCAATGTGCAAGAAGTAGATCAGATAACGTTATAAGATTTTTTATAATGATTGACTTATATAGATAAATGGACAGACCTGTATATGATATACTAGTGTAGCCTTAAAAGCGTAAAAAATATTGATGTGATAAAAGTTGATTCATAAAAATGTAAAATTCCTAATGAGAGCTATTTGCACTTGGGATTACTTTGATTAGAAGATGCGAGGAAAAGATTCATAAATATTCATCATCTTTCTAAATTCTAACAAGACTTTGTTATTAAATTACTTGTTTGATTTGGAGACTTTAATTTTTACATAAATATTTTTTTCAATCCATTACACTGATTTTTTTAAATATAAATTTATTGAAAAATATAATTAGTACTAGCATCACACGGTTTTGGCATAATAAGCAATTTACTTTTTCTTTAATTCTCATTAAATTTTAACAGGATTCGAACCTATGATGTTAGGATATTACAACTATATTGTGAATTTTGTTGTTATAACTTAATAATTTAATATTTTACGCACATTGCTACAAAATAGAGTAGTCTGTAGTTTCGTTAAATCAAAGAATCTTTAACCTTCTTACATTCGTATAGATTAAGATGCAGGCAGCGTGAATCTACGATGTGTTGTTTGCTTTTGGTCTAGTATTCTACTCAAATATAGGGTAAATATTTTTTCTCGAAGTTGTATTGTTATTTCTTCGTATAAATTTGTACATATACATATATAAGACAAGTATCTGTAATTATTTAAAATTATTATGTAATGTAATAATATTAAATAACGAGTAAATTATTTCAAAAACGCTTACTTGCTTGCATCTGGACGTAGAAAGCTATAATTTGGCAAAAAGGCTTCTTAGAATATATTTGACACTAGAGGATTTACCGAAATTCTTACGGAATCAAAATAAAATGGAATTTTTGCCATTTCAAGCTACGGAGAAAGGATGTGGACGAGTCATGCAAGCGTAGTTGCGAGCAATAATATGTCTATAATCAGAAAATGCCACGGTGGAGCTTCACTTCATCTATACACTTCTCACGTTCTTTAGCTAGTGAGGTAGTGACACTTTTGAGCTATTGTGTGATGTACCTATCTGGTTAAACGAAGTGCGTAGCTAGTTTTCGCCACCACATGTTCTTTTTATTTGTAACCTTGTAAAAATATGTAAAGATAAAACGTCACAACAAATAGTGATCGCTACTTACACCTACTGAATTTAGTGCAATAATAATATTTATACAGTAATTTGTCTAGTAAAATCTTTTCTATTACATTTTTCCTAGAAAATAATGAATTAAGACATTCTGTTATATCTCCGTTCTTCAACAGAAAAGCCGTGATTAATGACTTTTTAATGCTTTACGTGTCCGAGGGAATAATTTAAAAAGTTTCATCTGGTATTTCCGATAACAGATGAGTACCTAATAGAAATTAAGAATACTTTGTTCATAATATTAAAAGTTAACTGGATTTCATTTTAATAACTTTAAAGTACTATCAAAAATTTAAAACATAGTTATGCACTTCTCATACAAAGTTCCCAATTTTCATATGTACCAAATTGGTACCATATAGTAATATAATTACATATCTAATATTTTCTTTAAAGGTATTTAAATTTTCTGCTAAAAAGCTGCACACATTGCGTTTAATTACGTGTACTTTGTCGCATGGTCAAAGTCAGAGCTGCTACTATCGTAGTAGCTCTGACTTTTAACCATTATAAATTACTTATCTTTTTCATTCATTGAATTTCATCTTCCTTTCATCCTCTGCATTTCCAATTTATTTCTTATATTTATTTCTTATAGTTTCTTACATATATAGTGCTTATAAACAATATAGAATAATTTCTATGTAGTCTACAAGTTTAAAAATGTATTAAATAGATATAAAGTTCCTATTTTTTTATGGAAAGGACAAGGCGAACTAGCGTTCGGGATACCTGAAGGTGAGTGATCATCGCAGCCCACGGCCCCGTGTAACACCAAAGGAGCTACAGGTGCGTTGCCGGCCTTTGGGGTGAACAACATTTCCTAACAATTGTGAAAATATCATTAACTGTACAAGTTATAAAAGTATACTACGCGAAATTAACGCAGAATGCGCACAGTTGAATTAATTTAATATATATATTTCTACCTATACATAAATCCATTTTGTTACATTCATCCTTAATTAAATATTTTAAAAGCATTTAGTTTTTATTTTAATCGTTCATGTAAGTTTGTTTCTTTTATTTATTTAAAATACTGTTTAATTTATTAAATGTCCCTTCGTAAGACCCTCGTCAAAATGTGTAATGAATAGGATTCAGTAAAATAAATTAAAGGAGCCCGATCTGTTCCCTCGTAGGCCGTGAGTTACGGTACTCGTTCTGGTTAATTATTTAACATTAGAAATTACCAATGTTTTCTCCTATTACTTAGAAAGTAAGTGTAAAATTTACTGAACCTTTTTCAGAGCGCTCCTCCTACACTCCTTAAGAAACCTACAAGTCAAATTGAAGTGTCCTATGAGTAATAGTTTTGGCTGTGTGATGTTTGTCGGATCTTCAGTATGAACGAAAAAATGTTGTATATTTAAAAGAAGATATCAATAACAAAAACGAAGTAAATCGAGTACAGAAAGAAACATCGCGTGGACAATATGCCATGCCAAACTGCACCATGATAGCGTCGTATCTAGTCTTATATAATATTTATTAGCATAAAATGAATTTAATTAACGTTTCCAAGTTTTAAACAATTCATCTTGTAGGAAATTCTCTCGAACTCGTAATTACGCAAGGGAAGATTGTTAGAGTGAAGTCCACTCTAACTTAAGACGAATAATATTCGCAAGTGGCTTGATTCGGACTCGTCTCCCAAGCGATTAGTCGAGGCTGCTGTTTACTGTAAAACGCTATTTTGCATTTTATTTAAACGGTCCACTAAAAAGTTGAAAAGTGTAAACTTTAATTTAAACCTTTTCTTCCCTCCTTTACAGACAAAGCTCTCTAAAGATATTTCTTCTGCTATATGCTATGATTTATTTGTGCCTACAATGATATACTAATATAAAACTTCCGTTCCTAAGTAACCGATAAAAAACACAGATTGGAAATTAAAAGCATAGAAAGCTGAAATCTGGCACATAAGAGGAGTAGTGCACAAAGACAGAATTTTCCGAAACTTCTATAGAAATAATAATAACCTGGACCAGGTCCACCCTGTTGCGGACTACTCCCTTACTATAAATATCGAGACCCCCAGTCGTATCTCTGAGGCACTTTGCAGGTGTATAGTAAATTTAATTATAACTAATATAATACAGTTGAGTGGCCCGACCGTTGTGTACTAAGATTGAAAATATATAAATTATATAAATGTAACGTTGTACAAAAATCTCAGACACATATTTTGAGTTTAAAATAATTTAAGCTATAGCTGGATCATCAACCTAGACATGACTGCAGGTTCCCAGCCAGCCGTTTTTTTTTTAATAGTATAATAAATATGTGACAATAATAATACATACATACATACATAGCTTCACGCTGTATCCCGCTAATAGCAGGGTAGGCAGGGAACCTAGTGTTAAGACACTCCGTTCCCCACTTTCCGCCGAATTGAGGCATTGCGTGCTGAGTGGCGGATCTTAATTGTTATTTTCAAAAGAAGCTTTTTATCTTAAAAAGCTCTGGAAACGAGCCACTGGCATATGTATGGTATTTCCCTTAGTATTAACACAATTGTTATTTTAAGAGTATACTATTTTTTTTTAATTTTTGTAATATATAGCGTAGAACTTGGCACAAAAACAGATTAGAAAGAATAAGAAATAAACTTCTATTTAACATTTTCTAATTACTGCTTTAAATGTTTTGTTCCATTAATTTTGAACATTGAAATTATTATTACAAATATATAATATGTACAATATATAATAAAAAAGTATACAAACTATATTTTATACAAAGTATAACAAAGTAAAGTGTTCCTGCATGTTATTTCGCTTTTACGCCGCAAACGAACTCAGTTACGCGACAGGGGAAAGCGCTCGCGTGAAACGACTTTTCATGTAAGTATTGAAGTTTCGTTAAAACCTTCCTCACTTTAGTATGAAACTATGTGGCGTCGAAGACTTAGCTTGCATTAGACAAGTTCACCTTCTCGAAAGCTAACATAGCCTGTAAAGTATTATACAGCAACTGAAAGTCGATTAGTTTAGAAACCTGGTGCTGGGAAGTTACTATTCGGCACTTTATGAGTAAATACAAATTTTCTTAAGATTTTATTACATTTAGTCAATAAAAAATAAAATAACGCTACAAAAATTCGGGATAAAATGGGACATTATGATAAATGTAATCAAAGACCCTCTGAGTGAATGGCTTTAGGAAGGAAGCGTGATATCAACGGAGCCCCTTATTGATGACATTCTGATAAATTACCCAATAATTCATTCTTCTTTTATTTTCTTTGGAGCGTCGGCAATGTTCGCCGGTCAGTTGACTGCGGTGCGGTAACTTACTTCATTTATAACGCTAATCCCGCTTCGACCTTTAGCAAAGGTTAATACCATCGTTAAAATATCCTTTTTCTCATTGATATTCTGTTCAGTTATGTCTGAAACATGAAGATCTCTTTTTCTGAGAATATATGTGATGTTTTAAAATATACAAATAGATTTGCGAAAGTATTGAAATTTTGACGAACAACATGAATATTATATTAGATAAAAGTATAAA
>JAKGSA010000204.1:92211-105015 GCA_033558755.1 Philaethria dido | reverse complement strand
TTCAAAAGGAACTGGCATATTATACTCTACAATATTATAAATATTTTATACGGTGCCCTAAATATGCGTCAGTCATAGGCATAGTCACCATAAGTAAGGTATTTATTAGCAAAAGTTTAAATTGTTTCGCTAAAATTCTAATTAAACTCTCTATTTCCGGTCCTAAACTAGCGTAACTAAGCGCAAAATTAGTTCTCTCTATCATTATTCAGTAATACTACATCAAAGTCTCTTAGAACTACGCATTAAGTATCTCTATAATCGATTATCTTCCGGTATCAATTTTATCTTCGTATATTTACGAATTTGTGATATTTCACAACAAATATTATATCATTTTTTTGTTGACGTAACACTTTATATTTCAATATAGATTGTAATATATTAATTTTATGGTTTTAATGTACAATTAATAGTACTTTTGCGTAATTAACATAAGCAGGCTGGCAAAAGAAAGTCAAAGTCAAAGTCAAAGTCAAAGTCAAATAATTTTATTCAAAATAAGAAGTGACAAGCTTCATTTTTTGAACGTCAAATAATTTACCACCGGTTCACTAAATTTAATGCCTCAGACCTGAGAAGAACCGGCGCAAGAAACTCAGCGGGACTATTTTTTTTTTTTTTTTTTATATTCGACAATGGTTTACAATTCCTTAACTAATGCTATGTGCTGATAATTTACGTATTTTATACACCTTAAAAGACCAGTGGGCTGGTGGTATGGCTACTATATTTGAAAATCAAATCACAATCATCACTCACTTTTCGTTTACTTAGTTATTTAAGACACATATATAACAATATATGTACATATATCCTTACTAATATTATAAATGCGAAAGTAACTCTGTCTGTTTGTCTGTTACGCTTTCACGCCTAAGCCACTGAACCGATTTTGATGAAATTTGGTATAAAGATAGAACTGAACTTGGGAAAGGACATAGAATACTTTTTATCACGAAAAAATGGTACAAGGAATTGAAATAGAGGTTGAAAGTTTGTATGGAAATTTCTTATTATCAAACATAAAACCATGTAAGACATGACAAATAGTCTAGACCTTGGCACAGACTATAGGCTACTCCTTACCATGTCGCGCGGATTAACCGAATTCCACGCGGGCGAAGTCGCGGGCGGAATGCTAGTTATAGATATAGCAAAAAATAAAATAGACGAAAAATATAATATATATTTTTTCAGTCAAGTATAAATACAGTAGAGAACTTGTGGGTTTTATCAACGTGACTTGACTAAAACATTCACATAAATTTTGTTCGCATGTATATGCTCGTATTAATGGATCCGAATGTTTGGTAGAATTGAAAGGGGGTGAACGAGGAAAGCGCATAAATCTTTACATAAGACAACAGCGCACTGACTGAAACATATTGGTGTCGTCGAAAATACTATAACTCTTTTATATTAACAATTTTGAATAATAAAATTATTGATGAAAAAAATATTTTTTTCTTAACTATGTTATTTTCTGATATGATTACGGGTTCTAAATATCGTAGCTAACAATATTTTAGATGGTTATTACAATTAATAATACAAAGAATTTGACAAAGAACTTGTACATGAATTACACATTATTATTTATTCAGAAAAAAAAATAGATATCTGTACAGCTATTTACTTTTGTGGCTTAATTCGCAAGATATATCACTGAAATAATGAAATTGCGTTCAAGTGCTGCATGAATATCAAAATGTTTATTTCCGCTATCGTATATACTCGGGGAAGGAAAAGGAAGGAGATCGGATTAATTTGTCACTGCCTACTACGGTTACGCTGGGTAAGTAGATTTTTCTGTGGTACACAGATTTGCTTTGGAATTACAGTGAATATTCACAAAGCTTTTGTAGTCAAATGTTGAAGAACAAAGTACAATGTAAAAAAAAACTGTTGAACTGTTTCTCAAAATAATTTTTATTTTTTGAATGGAGAACACCTCATGTGAGAAATCGTGTAATGCTTTCCAGGCTATTAATTAAAATATATTAATTATAATTTAACTTTTGATATTCGTTTAACAAAAAGATAAAAATACAGAATAAAAAAGTAATTATCAAAATATAGGGTAATTTCCAGACTATTAAATAAGAAAAGCGGAAGGAATTAGTTATATGAGTACGTATATAAATACTATTGAAAACGTGAAGTAAGGTTTTCAGTGATATTATAGTCAAAGGTGGCGAGCCTTTAGTTTTGAATTGTTTATATAGGATGTCCCAAAATTAACGCAAGATTTAAATTAAATAGAAAATGCCATTTTAGTCTTTTAATAGCGAATGAATAATGAATATAATAGCAAATGGCGGCAAAGTCAAATCTTGCGTTAATTTTGGAACACCCTTTATTAACAATAAAAACAAATAACTTTAAAACAATGCTATGGCTTAAAGTTTCAGACACTCAAGTATAATTCTAATTAAAAATTGATAAAAATATTTACAAAAATAAAAAATCAATGATCTTTAAACATTTTCTGCACTAAGAAGATTGAAAATGCTCCGAACTGTGAATTTCAGATTTTTATTCTCATGTTTTATGCTACAGTGATTAATCTTCACGTTAATATATTACTTTTTCAAGAATATAAATGGTACCATTTAAATGAAGTAGAAAAAGTATTATTAAAATATAAATGAAATTTATATGAAAAATTAATGGGGACGGCACTCGAGCAGCTTAAAGTTAATTAGTGTCACTTAAATCGCTCGTTGGGTGATTTTTACTGGTGCGCTAGTTCATATTTAAAATTTTATTTTTAATATACCTTTTAAAGTATACGTATAAATGTATATGTACATGGCCAATATACATAATAAGAAGTATCTAATTGGATCGAATAAGCAAAACTAAAAGATGAAAGTAGAACACATTTCTAAACTGAATTACAGAAAAAAATATATATTATTAAGCTTGATCGGTTTAAAAACGCAACAGTTCCGATTTATGGCTAAATCAAAAAGTGTCCAGGATTTTTTTTATAATTAAATTGGATTTTTTACCGTATAAACAAATATCTTTATTGTCTTCTAAATACTATTTTCTATCATATATCATTTAACCTAGATATTATGTTATTGCCTTCAGTGTGAGTAACATCCCAAAAGGTGTCGAGGGAATTTCGATATAACACCTCTTCACGTAATACGTTACCTTACAACGTTGTTTTAACAGACTTGTCATTTTGAAACGTACTTCTATAAGCTTATTATTAAAAGCTTTTCAAGGAATATTTATAACAACGTATAACGAAAAAATATAGTACTACGAATTTCCATATTTATCAATAAAATTAATATTTTAGAAAGCTGAATATGCATGATTTTCTCTTTTCAGTTTTATTGGAGTCAACATTTTAACTATCTACTACAACATATATCGCATATATATAAATCTATGCATGTATTAAATATATAATATTTTTAAAAATTAAGATCTGTCCCTTATATCGATAAATTTATCTTGCTTTAATATCGATGTTTCTTCGAAATACAGTCTTGTGATTGCGAGTATAGCATGAGAATCCCTCGAGAGCATGTATAAAGGAGTTGATGACAATAGATAAGGGGACAGTATATTGCTACTGTAACATTTTGTGCTCCATTATCTACGTAGGGCGGTGTCCAGTGTGAGGAGTAATCATTTATATGTTTAATTGAACTTAAAATAAAAGTTTAAAAATATACAAGTCCACATTCTGTGTAATAAACCAAATTAATGGAAATTTCTTTTTAATTTTTTTTTGGTCTACAACTTTATTTCAAAAATGTAAAAATAAAAAACAGGAATATGCACATATATTATATATATTTGCTAATATTAGCAAGTTGGACTAAAGAGGTTTTTCTTATGAAAAACAGTTAAATTTTAATTGCATAAAAGTGGCGTAGCAATTTATTATCCTTGTTGCCTTCAATTAGACGTCACTTCCGAAATGTGGTTAGACTCAAGCAAACATACAACAATTTGTACAAGCTAAATATTTAGTCACATTATTATATTATCCATGGGGAAGCGTTTTTCTATTTTGTTTTTTTTATTTAATTATTGTAATTTGTAACTTTAAGATAAGAGAAATGCAGAATGTTGAAAAAATGTAAATACCTCCCCACCGAACGTTAACAAAAAAGTTGTAACAAGAGCGTAAAAATATAGCGCGAGAACCCATCGTATAACTTAATTGGTTACAGTGATTGAACCACATGAGGTACGGGTTCAATCCTATAACGTTAACTTTTTATATGATTTTTTATATGACCCACTGCAGGAAATGAAAATATTAAATAATAATATTCATTCATTTCTTAAATAATATCCAAATAAAAATCTACCGACGTCAAGTTCCTAAAATTGTAAGAGCGCCGGTACCCATAACACAAATTAAATTTTATAATAGGTACCAGAGTTTGTGAATACCAGACTCAAAGCAATTAAAATAAGAAATTCATATTATTTAATCTGGTTACTGTATTACATTTCTTTACCAATAGACATATCATTTATTTATTATATTATTATTAATATTTACTATGATTATTTGCTCGCTCTGGTAACAAGGCAAAGCGTGGCGTTGAGTTCCGCCACTCAGCCAGACTTGCCTGCAATGCCACAATTCGGCGGAAAGTATCTCTCAGGTCAGATCCCTCTGCCTTTCTATGCTCCTCTGTGCGGGACACAGCGTGAAGCTAAAAAAAACAAATAAATAAAACTCTTTTTTACATAAAATAAGAAATGTTTCAAATTTACATGAAGATAAGATCGGAGCAAAGGCGGCCTTATCACTAAAAGTCATCTCTTACAGGCAACCTTTTATTAACAATCAAGTTACTAGGAGTCCTTACTTAGCGGGAAGCAGAGCAAAAACAATTTTAAATAAATTTATTGATACATATACTTACATTTTTATATATCTATATATACTTATATATAAATAAAAAATAAAAAAGCCTTTATTATTTCTTGCTTACAAAATATAATATGTAAATCTACTTAAGAAAATTATTATTACTAAATACAATTACTTCTTTTTTTTTTTTTTTGTAAATTTGCATAATGCTAGTCAGCAAGAACCCCTCTTCGGGTGAAGGCCTCCTCCAAAAGTAATGACAAAAGGTTTTTTGTTTCAATAATTTTTAATAATTTTTATTTTTTCATTTCGAGGGTAGAGGTCATAATCTTCCACGGTGACCAGCCGGATTGGATATATATATACTTATATACGTACATACAATTATATATACGTAACATGCATACTTAAATACATACATTTGTTTAAGTACATTAAAAATGTAAAAAATATAACCAGAAATAAACAAGCATGTAACAGTAGCATTTATATTGCTAGAGGGTATTCGTTGAATTATTACGTCAACCGAGGTGTCGCGGTGCTTCGGACTCGGTAAAGCAAATTGCCTTGACACGTACAATTTTACAATCCCACCCGTGAAATTGTGTGTGATTTGTTAACATAAACGCTTTCATTTTAAAGCAAGCATACATTTTAACTAAAAATAAATTGTGTTTGCGCGACGCTTGAATCTTCTAATCCAATGTATCATATATCTTAAGGGGCATGGAGTAATCTATAGAATGTTTCTGGTTCCATTTATTGAACAAAAATTATGTTTTGTTGAAAATGATACAGACTGGGCGACAGTCTATAATAAATGAGGGTAATGAGTAAAATATACTTAAATTTGCGTCATTAAACAAAAAAAATTCTAAACGAAAATTGTTTTATTTACATAAAAGAAAAATAAACCGAATTTGATACAGTCATTGAACATTTGAGCATTTATTCATTTTTATTCATATAGATTTGAACCCGCTACTATCGTGTTTACTATATCCTTGCGATCCGACCACGATGGCCAAATGAATAACATTTGTTATTATTTATTTTTAATATAGGAATACAAGTTAAAGATCTACCTGAACATGCAATCAGTGTAGTTGTCGCAAGCCGATTATGTTGAATAAAATGAAGGGGAATAGGGTGAAAGATAGCTTTAACTACTTATTTCTTTCGCTACTAACTAGGTGCTTTTAACTTTAATCTCATTCTATAATATAGGTAATTGAATTAGAAATTTGATGAAATCCATATTGACTCAAAAATATATGTGAAAAAATAATGTACGTGATATATTATTTTCTTAAAAGAAATTTATAGTGATAAAACATTACCAAATAAAATCTGTCGAATAGTAATTTGTAAGCATTTTTGTGTATAAAGTAAAAAGAGTTGTTAGAAGACGAAAAGAAAGAAGTCGCTTTTCGACACATATTTATTAGATTCACCTATATCTCTCGTGGTAAAAAAAAATGAACCAACTCATTCCAATGTCACGACGACCAGAATAGCAAGATATTTTTTTATTCAAGAATTAAATTATTATTTCCCTTTCTTCTTAATATAACTTAATAAACTAATAAAGATTAATATATATGGCGCATATTTCTCATTATTCTCCATTAGTTCCCTTTGAAACATTATTAAAGTACCATAATTTAGTTTTATTTCTAGAAATGCTTTTACTCGAAACAGTAACTTACAAAAGCCCGGACGGAGCTAACCATTTACTACAAAACTAATGGGACAAATGCTTACTGAATGATATTGAATTTAAAATATGTATTCACTGGAGCGTTATCATCGAATGTATAAGCTTCATTATTTCTATATTCTGTTTTAATTAATTTATTGCTGTCAGTTGTTTTCAGGCAAAATGTATTCATACCATCCGTGTACTCGTGTATCAATTTATTATGCATTCACAGATTTAAATATGAAATTCACTGAACTGAATTTGTACATATTCATTTTTCTGTTTCTTTTTTCTGGGAAAATAATAATTTAACAGCCAAAAGATTGAAAGAAACGTATTAGACTACTTTATTGTAGATATTGTCTCAGAGGACTGATGGCTTTTCTGGTGGGAACCAGAAATCCACATTCTTTATCTATATAGTACAATAGTTTATGAAGAAACTAAAGGAAACAAACTCGAAATTACTTTTTCAACATCGTGGTTGTCTTGGTAAGGACATGAGATCATTTCTAAGAAAATAAGTGAGTTTTTCAAACAAAAAAGTAAATAAAAATGGCATTGCAAGATTCTCTTTTATTGATAGGTAAATAGATTTTAGATACAAACGAAGCTAAAAAAAGCATGTGAAAAAAGCATTGAAAAAAAGCTAAATGGAGTGGACACAGCATATATTTGTTGTTGTATACATTATATTTGTTGCTCTATACATATTATTAAAATTAATTATGCATGCTAATACTTGTAGATATTTTTATACAAAAAAAAAATTGTTTTCGTCGTATACAGTTCGTTACAAAGCCATGAGCGCAATATACAAAGATGGGGAAGAATTTAAATAAGTTTCAATTTACAAGATAGACCAAGAGACATGTAAAAAGATGAATTATTATATTAGTACAATAATATTATAAAAGTATAAATTTCAACAGTAAAAGTAGGTGATATTATACAGCAGCACTCACTACCACTTAACCAAACTTGGAAAAAACTCACTTTTAGTATTTAAGTCCCGCCGTGAATGAGCAATGACGTCAAAATATAAATCAAGATTTGTCAATAATGCTTGCATTTTAATTTGAGATGTCTTATGTACAAAGAGAGAATATAGTATATACAATATATATTCTTTAATCTTATTTAGATATCATTAATTTCATACTAGAACTCATGCTTAATATTAGCTCTTAGTCTACATCTCTTTGGGAAATAAAATAACTCTATATAAATTTGGTACGTATTTTGCGTCTGCTGATCTGTTGAGCTCTCTATCGAAAGTTTTGCTGTTATTTTACTTAAGCCTTTAGTAATTTCCTTTAACATAAAATAAATATACGTATATCAAAGAAGAATATATCAAAGAAGAATATATCAACAGAATTTATCAACATATTAATATACAAAATGATAGTGATGGTATAGAGGCACCTTAGATGCTTGGTGTTTGTTTGCCTTGGTATTTTCTTTAGTTTCACGTTGTATTCCGCACATGGCAGAGGGTAGGCGGAGGAAACCTAAGAACCTAGTGTTAAGATACTCCATTCTCTTAAGACTTCCGTTTTCCCCACTTTTCGCCGATTTGACGCATCATCACGCCGAAGTGAGAACCGAACCAACCAAATGTAATCAGTCGCAGGCTTTGGCCTCTCTGCCATGACTGGCCTCTGTATTCAGTTAGAATGTACTAGCAGTACCCCGCGCGTCGCTACGCCAACAGCTAAAATAAATTTAAGATTTTTTTTTTATATTTATATTTTTTATATATAACAGGATAAAAACTCCTATCCTATATGTACCTCTAGACTCTAAGCTATTATCATGCCAAAATTCATTCATTTCTATCCAGTAGTTTTTGCGTGATACGTGTAAAAATACACAGACAGACAGACAGTTGACAATTGACAGTTTTCTGCTCTTTAGAAAAAAAACAATAAAACCCATTATTTATTTGTAGTTTAGAAGATATGAAACTGCAAAATAAAATCAATAACTTACAACAGGAAGGAAAAATAAGATGAGCCAAGTAAAAAATATGAGAAGTATATAAATGAATATAGTTTATATCTAACTACTATTGTTATAATGATATAGCTATTATAAAGTCAAAGTCAAATAATTTTATTCAAAATAAGAAGTTACAAGCTTCATTTTTTGAACGTCAAATAATTTACCACCGGTTCACTAAATTTAATGCCTCAGACCTGAGAAGAACCGGCGCAAGAAACTCAGCGGGACTATTTTTTTTTTTTTTATATTCGACAATGGTTTACAATTCTTTATTATTGGCAATGATACCTTTGAAACAGACTGGAGCGAGCATTTCATTCCCAAGGTGTGTTATCATTTATAAAATCACTAATTAGGTAATAACCTTTAACACACAAACGTCTTTTTACAATTTTTTTAAATTGTAAAATGGAAAGTTCTCGGACGTTTTCTGGGATCCTATTGTAAAAGTATACACATTGTCCCATAAAAGAATTGCGGACTCGATGCAATCGAGTTACAGGCGCTGCAAGTTTAAGCCTATTTCTTGTATTTATATTATGTGCATCGCCTACTTTGTTAAAATATTAATTTCCTTAAATTTTTGTCTTAAGGAATCTTTAGGGCCTAAGCTATAGATTGCACGAATAGCTCGCTTCTGCAGGATATATGATATATGAAAACTAACATAGTTAAACTCTGACCACGCATCTATAGCCCATTTCTATTAGTGGCGAAGTCGATAATTACACATATTCGAAATAAAAAGGTAGAGTTCAATGCTTTACTCCCATTTTCACACTCATATGTTTTTGATGAGATAATGTACTTTTAGGTTTCCACGTTTAATCCACGAAGGTTAAATTATTATACTCTCTCTATAAACCATAATGTGGCTACGTTTACAAATACTTATTAAAAATTATCTTTATTTTATATAAACACCAATCCTTTCGTACGTGCTTTCATAGCGTAAAACGAGGATCACATTTTAAGTGAAGTTTTTAGTTATGAAACGAGGATTCATGTAAGAATGATATTAAATTTAGATGCAGCTGAAATTTTAAAGCTTAATTTCTCGTACAAAAATGTTTTAAAAATTTATTTTGTTATATTGTTGGAAAATTGCACAAAATTATCTTTTTTAATTTTAGCCTATTTTATTCTGATATACATAAGCTATATTAATGTAAGATTGTATCTAGATACATTCAGTAGTTTTGCAGGAAAGAGTTACAAACATTCATTAGTAGTAGTATTAGTAAGGATCAAGTTTTATGTAATCATACAATTTCGGATGCATATTTTTTAAGTTTCAATGAACTTATAAAATAAAAATTAGATTAAAAAAACTACAGATTAGTACTTAAACTTCGGCACACTACTACCGCCTTCCGCCAGATAACTGAGCCAGAGTGGAGTCAGCTTGAGTAAGCCGATCGCCTAGTCTCCTGGCCGAAGTAGCCCAAGTTGGCTCCCACCGCCCTTGACTCCGCGATATCGTGTAATCAATGGATTCATGGAAAACTGCGTTCAATGGAAGAAGGCGTTCCCGTGGCTTCGGCTAATAGCGGGAGAGGAGGAGCCCAGGGTTTTAGTGGGTCTACGGATCTATACATTGTAACATCTCTATATTATAACAGTGCAGCATTTCTTAATTTAAACTTGATAAACAATGATCCTTTAAGCGCTTGTCTAAGCTTCCTCGGTACGTATTTTTTTATCTAATTATCTATATAAGGAAACTGCAACCCTTTGGAACCAACTACCTAAAACCCTCCAGAACAGCCCATCCATAATTATCATTGATAATATCAGATCAATTATTATCAATTATTATTATTATGTATCAACCGTATTTCATTTATTATTTATTTTATTTAGTCCTCATATTACTGTTATATATATTACATGTCTATATTATATTTTTATTTGTTAATTTATGTATTCAATATAAATATATTATAGATGTCTTGCGTCTCTTAAGTTATTATTATTATTTTTTTAATTGCGCTGAATCTCAATCCCGCTACTGTTACGCTTCCACTTCCACAGCTTGACTGGAAGAAATCTCTTCTAGAGATAATCCTTTGTCGCCATCCAATACTATTGTCATTAATTTTTTGTAAATTTTAAGTGCAATAAAGAATATTAATAATGTTAAGTTTTTTCGATACACGTATTTTCTTTCGACAACCAAATACTATAGATACTGACACAGAAAATGAGAAAATTTTAAAGTGTGCTTTTTGTATTTTAAAAAGAGCATCGTATAAATAACCTATACTTAGCAACATTAAGTCCGTATGTCATATCTGCTGACAATTTACTAATCTGCCTTTTGAACACCGGCGTGGTCGCATGCAATAATTAAGGTAAGAGACATAATTCATATGGAGATCTATCCGTAGAATGATGTAATCCGTCGGCAATAATAGAATAACTTAAGCCACATAATTTATACTATTGAAACTTGTCAAATATGTATATGAGACAGTTGGTGCCACTCTCGTTACATAGACTAATCAAAGTCAAAGTCAAAGTCAAATAATTTTATTCAAAATAAGAAGTTACAAGCTTCATTTTTTGAACGTCAAATAATTTACCACCGGTTCACTAAATTTAATGCCTCAGACCTGAGAAGAACCGGCGCAAGAAACTCAGCGGGACTATTTTTTTTTTTTCTTAGATAATGGTTTACAATTCTTTATTATTGGCAATGATACCTTTGAAACAGACTAGAGCGAGCACTTCATTCCCAAGGTGTGTTATCATTTATAAAATCACTAATTAGGTCTTTTTACAATTTTTTTAAATTGCAAAATGGAAAGTTCTCGGACGTTTTCTGGGATCCTATTGCAAAAGTATACACATTGTCCCATAAAAGAATTGCGGACTCGATACAATCGAGTTAGTAGTATCATCATCTACTCGATTTTTGATAACTTAACATTTATATAATAATTACCAAAGCATGTACTTACGTCTTACTTGTAGTTACGTCTAAAAATAATTTAACTACAAAATTGTTAACGCCTGTCGTAGCGCAGAGGCACAAGCGTGCGACTGTAAACGCGACAGGTTGTGGGTTCGATTCCCACTCCAGGAAATGTAAAATTTAGTATTTTCATTTCTTAGGTTTGGTTAGGCAAAGCGCGGCGTTGAATTCCACCACTCAACATGCAATGCCTCAATACGGCGGAATGTCTTAACACAAGGTTCTCTGGTTCCCTCTGCCTACCCTGCTATATGCTGGATACAGCGTGAAGTTAAAAAAAAAATGTTATATTACTAGGACAGAAAATATGTAGTTGGTTCTACATGTTTTCTGTGTGGTCTACGTATTTTCTGCTTTCTTTGTAAAACCTGATACTAGAAAAACTAACGAAGATAGTTGCCGATTCCAATTATATAGGGAAAATAGCTAAAGGAAAAAGGACACGAAAGCGAAGGTGATTTATCATTTTCCCTTCATTATTTTAGTATTACTATATCTATTTGCTCGAATCTTGTTATTTTTTTGTTGTATTTTTATGTTAAGACCGAACGAAGATACTTAACCTACGTTAGTAATATTTTTAGATTAAATTCGGTTCCGTATGAACTATGGTTTTCATTATTTTGTTGTGGTAACTCTTAGAATGTATCTAACTTCTATGTTGATAAAATAACATAAACGAATCCACGACAACGTTTTTGATTACTGAACAACACTCTAGTCTAATCAAAATATACGAAATGTTCAAAATGTCAAGTTTATATTAGAATTAGTATTTTGATTGCTTTACAATACGATCCTCAACTAAAATTTACGACAACAATTAAACTTGTCTGTGTCCCTTTACAAAGTTTGAGGTAGGACTGAACTGTAATTTCAATTATAAACCACTAAACATAAGGTTGGTGCCTAAATTTTGTACCAAATTGTGTATTTAAACTTAACATAAAACGGTTATAAATTACAAAGCAAAGAACTAAGAACTTTATGTTCTTGTAAATTATTTAAAACGATTTCTAAGTATTAAGTACTTGTTGTAAAACCAGTAAGTTAGATATCTTGTCTATATTCTTTGACTTAAAACTATATAATTTTTTTTAATCATATTTGTTTATTGCATTGAAACTTTTAATTAAATCGGTGCCGCAATATAAATATTTAAATAACTGTTTCTCGTTTTTCTGTCAATAAAAAAACGCTGCAAAGTATATATTTTTTAAAATAAAATTAACACCTCTTGCTTACTTATAAAATAAA
>JAKGSA010000204.1:4085-76413 GCA_033558755.1 Philaethria dido | reverse complement strand
CCGCCACACCGGTCTTACCCGAGGGCGACCCAGTGTATATAAGCTGATAACCCTGTCCGATGTTACGGGACTTATTGCCTTTCCAGCGTGTTTCCTGTAGGAAGACACACTGGACCCGACGTCTCACGAGTACATCTGCGAGTTCTCTGCATCGTCCGGTTAGAGAGCCAATATTCCATGTTGCAAAGCGGAGTTTCTTTCTGGGTACTTGCGTCTTTAGCCGTGCCCGTACTTGACACGGTAGCCCTTGCCCACTTATCGCAGGTGTAGGGCGATGTGCCTGCGCGTCGTTTAACGGCGACGCCCTAGCCATACCCAGCATTTTCCTTGATCTATCCATTTGATTGGCGGAGATTGGTTTTATTGGAGCGACTGCCATCTGACCTCCAAAACCCATTATGAGTAAAACCAAGGGAGAGGATAAGTCAAGAAAGGAAAAGAGAGAAGGAGATCAGGACAGGGGGGAATGAAAGGACACCACTTTCATGGATTGGGTGATAGGAGTATGATAGTGGTGGCTCGAGGATCCGGGGTCGCGTACCCGTATGACCTAAACCAAGTATCGGACAGATACTTGACAGGACACCCTCTGGATGAGATTTGTTTTATATTATCCCAAATATGTCGTTCTAAAGTTTTTTTTTTTATTTGAAAGTATTTATTAGGTCCTCGAAATCATAATATAATGTAATTGTTAGGAATATCTGTTCTATAATTTGAACCCATAAACGGAAGGATTTTGTATTGTTTCTTCATTTAAATAAAACATCATAAGCCACAGTGTAAGTAAACTTCAATAAATTTAACTAAATTCAAAAATCGGTTTGTTTTTAAAGTTTAAACGAGACTCAGGTGGAGGTATCCTTTTATTGATTGAACGCGACATTTGCACGTTATCTACTATACTTATAATTTTACAAGAAATAAATCATCATTTCAAATAACTGTAACTTTGGTGTTTACTAATTCGACAACAATGACATTTCATGTTGTAAAAATGTATTATTTTTATATAAACGTGTCATTATTATAAATGAGTGCTCAATTGGAAAGTAATCTTTTCGATTTAGGTCCTTAATTTCTAGATTACAGGCGCACAATGGAATACAGACGTTCGAATATCGTATTTCCTTTTTCTCATCTATTATTCTATTCAGATCCAATTTTTCAATTTGTGCCATCATAATTAATCCTTACTAATATTATAAATGCGAAAGTAACTCTGTCTGTCTGTCTGTCTGTCTGTTACGCTTTCACGCCTAAACCACTGAACCGATTTTGATGAAATTTGGTATGAAGATAGAACTAAACTTGGGAAAGGACATAGGATACTTTTTATTGCAAAAAAAATGATAGAGGAGGTTGAAATAGGGGATGAAAGTTTGTATGGAAGTTCCTTATTGTCAAACATAAAATCATGTAAGATTGTTTAACTGTTTACAACTTGACCACATAAACCACTTAACCAATTTTGACAAATAGTCTAGACCTTGGGAAAGACTATAGGATACTCCTTATCATATCGCGCGATATAACCGAATTTCACGCGGGCGAAGCCGCGGGCGGAAAGCTAGTTACTAATAACATCTTGACGTTTCATAATTCCAAAGTGCGTCTACACTTTATTTCGAAATAATTTGTGTATACTCCAAATACGATATTTACCCTTTTTTTATCCCTCGATGCGGTGTAGAGCACCCATCCAACATACACGAACATGATAAGGGCGGGAATCACGAGACTCGCTACTACCGGTATCCGCCGTACCCATGCGTGGTAAAATGCCACTATTAGCAAACTAATTCCGACCAAAATCGCGATATATCGGCCTGTGCGTTGTCTCTCTTCCTGGAAGTAGAGGAATTGTGCATTTTATTAAGAAATACAGAAATTTAGTCAGTTTAGTCATAAAGCTTACAACATCAAGCTTTTAATAAATAGTTTTTATATTATATAAAGTGTATATTAGAGCTAAGCACAGATAAAGTTAAATTAAAACATAATCAAAACTCTATTAGTATAGGCAGCTAAAAGGATTTTGAAGTTTCAAAGCTTATATAGTTAAATAGATTTAATCCAACTTTAGTGAGTACGAAACATGCTTCGTCTGTTAATAGGTTTCGCACAAATCATACAGTCTATCTGATAACATTATATTATGTAATTTCGTTATACAATTCTCATTCCAATACGTTTATCTTAGAGACTATTTTGGTATAAGTTATTTGAGCAGTTGGTGACAGTACGATTAAATTAGTATTATTGGATTAAGAACGATCCCTGGGCACCTGTCGAGATTTCTCGCCTCAACCACATCAACTAGTCAATCAACAACGTTGATTGAATCATAGTGAATATTTCGGGTACAACTTCGTAGTATCCTATTTTGCTTATTTTATAAAGTTTCCGTGTAGAAACTTCTTCTAATCTTTCTTAAAATAGAAACAGGTTAAATACTTAAATAGTAATTATTTGTATTCATTTATATAGTTAGTGCTGATAATTATTAAAAAATATATTTTTTTTAATGCACACCCTCTTAATACTTACAATGCTAACTGCCTAATACTACCTCAATTAACAAAAGGACTAAGTTTTGCTATGAATGATGTGAAAAAAATAACTTCAGAAAGAGAGTTATTTTAATTAATGTTAAGATTTTCCAATGCTCGAACAAATATTTTTGATATAAAAAATATTAAGAAAATATCACAGAAATTTAAAGTGTTTTTAATATTTTTGAAGTATCAATTAATCGTATACTTATGATAAGAAAAACATTTATAGCAATTGTATAAAAATTGGAACGTAGTGCTCTTGCTCACACCAACAATAAAATTTAACAATTTAAAAGAATTTCAATGTTGATGGATACAACGTATGCCTTAGTGGTTAGAGCAGATAGACGCTTCCTAAAAGTCGCGGGTTCGAGTTCTGCTACGTTCCAACTTTTATGTATTGTAAAAAAAATATATATAAAATATATATAAATATTTTTAAACAAAAAAATATATGTTTAATTAGCCCCCTTTTGTGTTTTAATGTTTGTAAATTAAACATACAATTTAAATGGTATGCGCTTTCTGCTTTCCTAATGCTGAAAACCTAATTGAAAATTCGATACATATTCCATCCTAATAAACCGCTCATAAGCGGAAATAATTGAGAATTGTTGATTAGATTTCTAATAATCAAAATCATGCAAAAGCGATTCGACGGATTCGGATAAAATTTGACACACAGCTTAACTGATTTATGATATTAGCCTAACTTTCGGTGTTACCAATAAACTTTCTATTCATATCTAAGTTATTAGTACTCGTATACTCCTGTATAAGACTCCTGTACGAGTTAGTCTTTAAAACTACCAGATGGATTTGAAAAAATATTTTTTAATTATTATAAACCGGTTTATGAGGAATGCAATCTATGTTTTTTAACATAAAGCTATTTAACTTCACCTTACTAATCTTAATTATCCCAAAAGAACGAAAAATTCATGTATCCTACTACAAAAAAAATTAGTAGAAGTGTATAAAAAAATGTAACTAAATAAAAACATAACTTTGTAATATTATGGGGCCATATTAATATTTACGTTCAAAAGTTATCATAAGGTCTATTTTTTTTACAAAATATATTAGTATTTAGGTGCAATGTCAAATTAAAATTCTTCATCGGCATTATTTAAAGAACGGGCGCGCGGATGCACGGCGCGTCGTAACTGCAGAAATGGTTTCGTTCATAATAGCAAAATACTCAGCCATATGAGGTGCAAATTTGATACGGATAGTTATCAACACGCCACGTGGGCAGAACCGCGAGCACACGCTAGTCGATAAATATTTCTCATTTTTCATTACTAGTAAATTATTATTTAAAGCATATAATACCGAATTATTATATGTAAAACAATAATTTTTTTTTAAACATCGCCAAAATTAAATATGATTATACGATAAAAGTCTGCCATTCTTTTCTGTACTGCCACAGGGCAATATGAATTACGAAAAATTGAAAACGTATGTATGTTTACCTTTCATAATGTAGTGTAATTTAGTAGATGCTGTTATGAAAAGTTTAATTTACGTGCTTTTAATAATAGAGGGGAATAAAAATCGTATTAAAACATGTTTCATTTTATACTTATGACGCATTTAGTAACGCGTTTGCGTTTGTTCTCAATTATAATAAAGTGCTTTATAATATTTCAGTCATTTCATAAATTTGATATTTGTAGTAGTTGTAGTATTCCATAATTCAATAACAACGTGGACTGGTTAAGGATGATCCTTATAAGGCCTTGTAAAATCTGAGACTCGGGTGGCCTTTCAACATTGCTCAAATTAGTTTTGCTAAAATTATTGAACAAATACGATAGATTAAAGTCAACTTGGACATTAATTACAAATCTAGTCTGAAAGAAAATTTATTTAAACTAAAACCAATCATTGTCGAACATTAAAGTTATGAAAATATAGTGAAATATTTTTCATTTAAATCTAATTTTGCTATGTATATATTTTTTATTAAAGTTTATAGTATTATGTTAGGGATATGCATAAAACATAACGCCAAGCCTTACCGCGTACCGTTTTCGCTTCACCCATACTCGTCAACTGCCTCATATTTTTTGACTTTCCTTGACCGTCTTTCTATCTTAGCTTCTGTCGTGTACGTTACATAAATAAAATATAATCCCTTTAAGTACAGTATTTCCACAACTAAAATGTTTGTAGACATTTAGATAATATTAAATGATTTTTTTCTTTTACTATTTATTAATCAATGTTTTATTGTTTTAATATTTTCAATAATATTTCCCCATTCTAGCTTACCAGTTGCGTTTTGCGCTGCTAAGACGAACCGCGTTAAAACACGTTGAGTTCCGCCACTCAACACGCAATGTCCCGATTCGGGTACCTCTGACTACTCTACCAGGGTATGTATATGACTGTGTAATATTGTAATAATAATAATGATTGACGATATTAAATTTGTTACTCGGTAATAATATTTTCATTTTATTAATGCTTAAATATTACATGACTAATTTAGGCACTGATATAAAGAACACATTAATAATGCAATCATACATGATTACTTCTAAAGAAGTAAATAAGTACCTTGAGAGAAACGTTAATGTAGCTTTTTCCAAGGCAAAGCAGGGAATCAAGATACTCCTCCCACTTTCCACCTGCATCCATGACATTGCATGGTCAGTAGCGGTATTTAACTCTGTGCTTTGTTTTACCGAAGTGAATTTAATTTAAATATGATTATACCTAATGAAATCTTTGATTAACGACGAATATTTTAGTATTCGGAAATACATTTTTAGTTGTCCGTGGTCACAAGTAGACTCAACCTAGCTTGCTACTTACCTAGTTCACCAGTTTACTACGGACTACTGTAAGGTGTTCAAAACGTCAGGTCTCCAAAATTGTATTTCCAAATAATAAAATATACGAGATTAATACGGTTAAAATAATTTTATTTAATCATTATACCTCCTTGTGAGGATCGAGTCCACAACCTTCGTATTTACTTACAATCAGACGCTGTCCCACTACGCCGCGATAGTCTTTTAATTTAATATGTTTTTAAAATTATATATATTATCTCTCGCTATATGAGTAAAATAGTAATTACGAACACACACACGTAACAACATGGCTACTTCAGTTAGTATCGGAAAATTGTTTGTTAGCTAAAGGTAAACATTTCTGTCTTAGATGATCAACATTCCATTATGAAACAAGGTAATTAAAATAAACTAAACAACAAATCTATCTAGTTTAAAAAAACTAATATGATATTTATTTGCTAGAAAACTTCTTGTAGTTATTAAAATTACCTTTACAGAAGTAGGAGGAGACTCTGTATGAAGCAAGTTGACTGAGCTCCTTACCTCGTTGTTCAGTTTCAGATTCATTGCGCTGTCAAATGAAAAATCCTTTTAAGATTGACAAACTACACTACCGAGGAAACTACAAATTCGAATTTACCGGGATGAAATAATTTCATCAAATCGTTTAAAATGATAGTAAATTAAATTATGTTTTTATAATTTGATTTATACAGAACAACACACCTATCACTATTATCACTCATAAAAAAATATTAAGGTGCCTCCGTGAAACACGCGGTGTATTGCGTGTGCGCGTACACCGGGCACCGGCGCGTTGCAGGCAGAACTAACGAGACTGCGAAATTTTAACGCCGTATTTACATTGCCCGTTAAAAACACGTTAAACTCACTGAACAGTGTATCACTCACGGCTAAGCTTTAATGCTTCCCTGATTTCCTTCAAGAAACAATAGTGTAATTAATCATTTGGAACGTATATATCGACGTCTGAAACTTGCCAGAGCAGTTCTTTATTTACTGCACAGAGTTAACCAACCCACTATCTATAAACAATTTTTGCTAACCATCAAAATTTACGACATATGAAACCGAAATCAAAAATTGCAAGTTCGGAGCCGGGCGCTGAGTGATGCTTTGCGGTTTACACATCTGAACGTTGTTTTTTTCTATATTCGTTTTCAACACAAACAAACGTAGCAAGGTAACAATAACTGAAATCGACGTCTGTTTTACAACTTCTTTCAAATACCAGACGAGAATATCGATAAATGTCTATAGAACAGGTCAATAGAAAGTATAGGTACTATGTACTGTAGCAATAGGGTGTTTCAGGAATTATTTAGTTTCTAAGTAAAATAACTTCAGACTGCAGTTTTACAAAGTTGGAGGGCACGTGGAAAATAAAACTTGTTGTAAAGTAAACCGCAACAATTTTATTTTTTATTTTATGTAATTCTTGTGCTTCCTTATTATGAGAATAACATCTAATAATGACTTTTATATTTATTATAATAGTCTAATATCTTATATTTATAAAAACTACGTATCACATTTATATGAACATCTTTTTTATTATCTACTTTAGCGACCTCTCTGTATCTGTTCCACCACAAACAACTGAAATTATATATTTACCAATCTTGTATTTAGCGGTTTAGGTTACGCAGAACCGATAAATCCCACCGTTGTCTACACTTCTAATTTAAAAAAAAAATTACTACTACATGCGGGATGACAAGATCTAAAGTCGATATTTACGTACCAGGCCGGAAAAACACTAACATTAGATTTGAAACAGAATGTTCCAAGAGGTATTCAAATCCACTTCCATCGCCAAGTCTTCATATCTTACGATATCCCGTCAAGTACTAAATTAATAATAATAATATTCCTCTTTAAAATTAAATTCTTAGAAGTTTTCAAAGCTTTCGCACAATTAAACCGTAATATCGCGTGCTAACATTTACATCTACTTAATCTGTAATTATATTTCTCTCTGTCATCAAGTCGATGACTCGTAAACAAACCGTCCCATTAAGCAGAGCTTTCGAAACTTTTCCATTATGTTATTATTTGCGTATTGTTTTAGGCTCGAGCAAAATTAATTTCGTGCAATTCAAAATTATTTCATTTTAGAGGCTTATGTCGTTTGAATGTATGAATTGAAGCACTTTTGGAAATTTAGTGCTTATAAATATTTTAGTAGAAGCGCATTTGGTAATAGTTATGTTATGTAGATAAAGTTATCTATTATTTATTAATTGTCAAATTTATTAATAATGCGTTTTAACTTTTTTTTTTATAATATTTATTCTGATCACTACGGACACGTAGTCCGTAACTTTTACCCTTTAGTAACATTTGCCAGCTTTCACTACCTTTTCATATTTTTAATTATTCTTGAGCTAGGAAATAAGACAAAAATTTTCCAAGTATTTTAGTTACTTAATATCTACTTATTATAACTAATAGTACTTAATATTACTTAACATTACTTAAAATTGCTTAATATACTCAATATAATTTAATATTACAATTTAAAATTTTATTTCAGTGGAATCTTTAGTGACCTTCAGAGGATAAGGAGTTTAGGATATGGAAGATATGTGTTGAAGGCACGTTTTGACTTTAATTACGTAATTTCGTTTAGCTTGGCTAGCAATGTTGTAATCAGAATCCATTGTAAAGCTAAGTAAAACTACATATTAAAAATATTATAATTAATCAAGATAGAGACATTTTCATTCGTTTACGTCGTCGAATTAAAATTTTAAGTATCATATCTAATGAACAAGCACTTATCCTATTCATAAATGATTTTTTTCATTTGCCTAAACATTAAATATCGGCAGATTTCCGGCGGAAAGAATACTTATCGTTAAAACTTGCTCATTTGTTTAAGAGCTCTCATAAATTTTACGATTTATTACGTTCCGCTTCATGTTAAGATACATATGTACATCCCACACAGAACTTTAGGATTGTTTAAAATGCTGACATAATCCTTACATACATTCTTAAGCATTTTAAAATTATGAAACAGTTTATATAAATGACGAATAAAACAAAAAAAATAAAAGTAACACTAAAACAGACTGACTGACAGACAATGTACAGGCGAAATTACTGACCATAGAATGCTGAAATATTGCATTCTATTCATAAGGGTCTTCTACATGTTGAATTTACGTTACCACGAAACTATTCCAAAGGACATGACCGGTTTCCTCTGAACTTGGATTGTATTGGGAGTGTATATATTACTTCCTCACTACATTACTCCAGGTATAAACAATGCAAGCCTTTTGGCAAGTTGGAATTTAAATGTATAGGTTTTTGTCTTGTACTTTCTGTCTATTTATAAGGAAAATAAATTAATGTGCAATATACAATTGTTATATACAAATATCAATTTTAAAAATATATAATTGTTTTTTTTAAATTAACGAATATTTTTTACTTTTATTAAATAAAAATATTTAATTAAAATTTATTATTTATTGAATCTATAAAAAAATACCATATTTTAGATATTATACTTAACATTTCTATTTTCTTAATTAATTTATGCGTGTTCTAAGCCATTTACTACTTTATTAATGGCACACCTTAAAAACAAATTATCCATCATTTCCATTGTAACAATCACACATCGCGCGTCAACAGGAACTCTACCTTATTGGTAAACTAGAACTAGTTTACCTTATTGGTAAACTAGAGTTCCTGCTGACGCGTTAACAACGCGTTGTCTATCAATGTGTATGTCACTTTATATAAACATGGATGTCAAACCATGATAGTGTGTGTAACATTTATTTTACTTATTTAATATATTTTTTATGCATTATTTTAAAAAAGATAATATCATTGTGCACTACTCCGCTATATAAACTATAAGTGTGCTAAGTTACATTCTTCTCCGTCCACTCAATTTTCGTAAAAAGGGATCCAAAATTTTTCCTTTACTTATTAATAGGTATCTAAACCCTATTAACCCCGTACGCTTTTCACACGTCATAAGATCATAAATTTCAAAAATATTCTTTAGACACAGCTACCAAAACAACATCACAAGCTATACGCAAGCGTCTGGAATAAAGGTCAATGTAGGAATAAAATAAATTATAAGACGACAATTACACTACATGTCATGATTAATTGATATGCATAGCAGAATACAAGTGATAGTCAGAAGTGGGCTAACCACGCACTAAGTATGTCATTGAACTGTGGCATTATGCCCGTTGCAGTTGCCAAGCAAGTGACACCATAACTCTCGTCTGGCAAAGATTGTTGCCAAACGAAATTGCTATCTTTAGATAACGACTAACTTTACTTCTAATTCTTTCAACACCTCATAAAGTTTAATAGCTTAGAAAGATTCCAACGACAAAGGTTTATAAATGCTTATGTCTAAGAAATGTACTCTAGCTTTCATTCTAGCTTCATCCATCACCATTTGATTTCAAGGAGGAGACATTATTTCGGCAAAACTTAATTTATCATGTTATGTATTAACCGAAATTTAGTTGATTACAATCGTTTTAAAGTTTTAAGTGGAGACTCATAACTTAAAGCCAAATTCTAAATTCAAGTGAAGCTACAGGAGTATAGTTTTTTAATAAACTATGTATAACAAATATTATAGGCTTTTTTAGCGTCTTGAGTCTCATATGGTCTCGCAACAAAAAGTGGTAAGCAAGTAAAACTCTCTCAGTGGTCTGTGATAATCCCCTTCTGCCAGTGAAGTCGTGGAACGCCTGTCGTGGCGCAAAGGCACAAGCGTGCGACTGTAAACACGACAGGTTGTGGGTTGAATTCCCACTCCAGGAAATGGATTTTTTTATTTCCTGGGTTTGGTAACAAGGCAAAGCGCGGCGTTGAGTTCCGCCACTCAGCACGCAATGCCTCAATTCGGCGGAAAGTGGGGAACGGGGTGTCTTAACACTAGGTTCCCTCTGCCTACCCTGCTATATGCGGGATACAGCGTGAAGTTATGTAACATATGTATGTATGCCAGTGAAGTATCACATTAAAAACGGGAGTCTAGAACGAATGTAGCCGCTCCGCTGTTGAAGTCAGTGGGTTACCTAAAATGTATATGCAGAAAAGTGTTCAAGGATAAATATAATACAGTACAGCTTTGGCTTGCATCATACATCAATTTATAACAATTCTTATATTCGTTCATAACAACGGGAGTACTTTTACGTGGTGAGGGACGTAATACTAATTACAATATTTTAATTAAATAATCTGAGATTAACAAAGATTAGATAACAGACAAAATTATTAATTTTAAGATATTGTACAGCTAAGTATATAGGCGTACGACACTGTATAGATAGTGCCGTTACCATGTCTCTAGGGAAGTAATGAGGTTAGCGCAAACTCGGACCGGCTTGAAGGCTAATATTTGAGGACAACCGATTATTCAATAAATTGATATTTCTACTTACAATATTCTAAAACTGTCAACAGTATTTATCTAAGTTTAATACCTGTATAGTTCTAGATACTCATTAATTACAATTTAAAGAAGGCGTGCCAAAATAAAGTGGGTAAATGCATTTTTATAACTGACACGTTTACACGCGGGGCTGTGAACGTTAAATTAGTACTTAAAAAAGTAGTTTGACTTTGACTACTTGTTCGTTCGTGTGTTTTATAACTATAATATTAATATATTTTTATAATGTCTGGAAATAATATTAAGCGTTTATTTAAATATGTTTCTGATCAAACAATAACGTCGAAGAGAAATTATGCGGCAAAAAGAGTTGTTGCCTCAAAGCCTGTAGTGGAAATGGATGGAGATGAAATGACAAGAATAATTTGGGAAAAAATTAAAGAAAAGCTTATATTCCCTTATGTCAAGTTAGAAAGCCTGTATTTTGATTTGGGTCTACCGCACCGCGATGCTACTGATGACCAGGTGACAATCGACGCGGCACACGCTATTCTATATATGCTATGCTATAATAAAACAATAAAATATACAAATAAAAAATAATCGTAGTATAATTTCTTTTTTTTTTAATATTTTTTTACAATTGAAAATATTATATCTTCCTTTCAAACATAATCGGTAAAAGAATTTATTCTATAGTAGTATTTGTGTGGCGCCTACTTTTCATTTAGGTTTTTTTTTTTTTTTTATTGATAACGGACGGCAAACGAGCAGAAGGACCACCTGATGGTAAGTGGTTACCTTCGCCCATAGACATCTACAACACCAGAGATGTTGTAGATGCGTTGCCAACCTAGAGGATACTGATGGAAGGGGGGACAATGTAGTAGTCCACTATCAGAACCACCACATTTTGGGGAAAGGATGGGTGGGAAAGGGGAAAACCTGGCTTACATGCCATCGAACCGGAACACATCATAAGATATTTGGCGGTTCGTCTTTGACATGATAGTGGTCGCGAGCCAGTCGGAGGACGAACCTCCTACCACCTAAAAAATCATTTAGGTATATAGTTTTAGTACAACCAAAATACTTTGATCACTTTGATCATATAAACTATAAAGTGCTATTAAATGTAGCTATAAAATGAAATGTAACTATAACATGACATGGCAGCAAGTCATGTCCGAAAGTACTTTTTGGTTGCAGTTCATTTTTTTTTTCTTTTTTCTTTTTTTCCACATGCTGTTGACCCTAGCGGTCTTTACAGCAACACCGGGGGGGTGAGGGAAGAGGGTGCTCAGTCCCTGCGAAATGCAAGCACTAACTGGCTGCTTGAGAGGATGCCGACAGGCGCAAGGGCGCCCACTGCGGGACTATGGTTGCAGTTCAGATGACATTTGCATTTTATATCGCAACGGTTTGTGCATGAGTTAAATTTGTGAATGTCAAAACTGTTGTGCTTTAATCATGACACTTAAAATATTAATTTTACCTAACCTAAATATAATTTAAGAGTAATGTGGGAAGAGCTAAAAATTGTTTAGTCTGGGTAATATTAATAATGTATACAGTAACAGTTAAAATAAAGATAATCTCAATTTATTCTTAAAAAGTAATTAATACAAGTACTTGATCCTGCAACAATTAGAACGTGTTTGATTAATTTGTTTTGCTTTAATTCTAATAAGACGTCCCTACAATTAAATTACCGTTCAATGTAATTTACATTACAATATAGAGTCAATCAAAATGGCTTTTAAAATAATTTAATTATTATTCAGTGGCCAAAGCAGATGTCGTTTCACGGTACCAGTTTTTATTGTTCAAAAGATGTTACAAGTATAAATAGTTATGACTATCTTAAATACTTTGACACTTATAATTTTTAGCATAACTTATATATAATAGAATTATATTTGATATTATTTTAAAATATGATTACATTGTTGGAGCATTTTACGCGACGTATTGTTACAATGATAACTACATATTTTTGATCTGTGGTTCCCGGGGATTATTGCGTCAAAAGGATTATTGCGTCATGCGCTGAAATGGTAGAAAGGCGAGAGGCAGGATCTTTTAATTGTAATAAAGATTGAAGTGATATATGTAATTGAATAATATTGGAATAAAATAATTGTAATACCGGAGTCTTGTCTAATTTTTTGGTTAACGCCAACATAATTATGATGTTTTCAAAAGTCAAAAGGCACCAGCTAATATTAAATACGAATTTTAAAAAAAACATGCTGCCATTATGTCATAAAAAAGCTTAATATATGGTACACAGGAACGAAAAAGTAGGTAATTATCATATATATATATTACTTGAATTTTAAATAAATGAATATAATTATTACTATATAGTACATAATCAGATCCCAGTTTAATTTATTTAAAAAATCTCACTAATTATCCTCTCATTTGCGCGTCAAGCTGTGTTTTCCTTTAATTAAAAAATTTTACAACTACCCGTTGGAAGACTTGACACATTTTTTTAACTAATACTATTAAATAAAAAAATGAAATTGTGTTTAATATTAAAAAACTATATGTTTATACTAATGATGACTCAATAAATTATTATTTTACTTCAACATAATCTTTACAGTTGACAAAAGAAAATTAATGAGGATTTTCTTTAGGTAATAATTGTCATGCGTCTATCATATAATAAGATTACTGAAAATGTTTCAATAAGGTATTTCGTGAATGATATCGGTTTTAAAACTAAAACTAGGCGGTCGTTAAGACACTTACTCATCAGCGTGGGCTGTATTTACTACTACCCTGCGAATTGGCCACGTGGCGTCACTATTTAGAGTAACGTACTTTAATTTTTAAACATCATGTAAAAAAACTGAATTCTTTGCAGCGATGATGCTATTATGAAACTTCGCCGCTTACACTAACGGTATTGACGTACAGACATGTTTAGACGTTGTTTATTACTTTGCCTAATAGGCATGAGATTAATGTTCATCCTTTAGACGCGGGCGTTGATTCTTTTCATAATGGAGATATTTTAGTGGAAAAAGCACTTATCAATTAATTACCATCGTAAACGAGTGGATTTGATGTTATTCTAGTAATGATGACTTACCTTAAATATAGTTTTGTTAGGGTTAACGCCTTACAAATACTTTACATCGCATTTTAGTAATAAAATAAGTGACACCGAAAACAAACAATTTGGAAATCCACGTTTACAGTGTAGAGATTTAAGATAGTATGAAATTTTTAGTTTTATATTTTTTAAATACACTAGCTCGTATACAGACGTATCAATATTGTTTTTAATAAAAAAAATAGCATTAAATGAATGCGACATTTCTCATGAAAAAGTCATGACCTTTATCATCAATATCAAAATCTCTTATAGGAATACATACTACACCTTAACATAGGTACGCACGTCTCGGCCCTTTTGACCATATACATACATATTATATATATCTGTATACATGTTATATAAAGTGTTTACATTTCGATATTTTTACTTAATTTTGCAAAAACAGTCTTAAACACAAGATTAGATAAAAAGGTTAGAGGGTAAAAGAGACTCGAAAGTCTAAATACAGATTTAGATATTAGAATGGAGGTATTACGAATTTACATGAAAACAAAAACAATTTCGTCAAAAGCGATTTATACATTGGCCATGCGACTGCAATGTATTGCTACAATATAAATTTTCCATTTTTCATTGATGGTTCTATTTCACGTAAGAACTATTTTTATATGATGGATCGAAATGATCTTGCAAATAAACAATATATTAATTTTAGGAAAGCTAAGAGTTTCAGTTTCAGTTTCAGTATACGTTGTATGCAGATATATACACTTCATGACTAGTTACCTGTTTATTAATAGGTACTAAAATTAAATTCAATCCTTAGGTTGAGTATAAAAATTCAAATTCCTTAAAACCTAGCTAATTATAAAGTTGTTTATTTTAAATTTGATAAAACTTCAATCAAACTCATGCTATAAAAGTAACTTAAAAAGAACATATGAATAAAGATGTGAGAGCTATCGTAAAGGCGCCTTACAAACATCTATTGTTTAAGCTATAACGTGGATAATAAAGTCCCAAATTAATATCCTTTTGTTATACCTTTCTTTATATTTTGACGCGAGCTCGTTCAATTTTAAACAGTGTATTATTTTAATGAGTCATAAAGATTGTCAGGCGCGGAACCAAAGAGCTTTATGAAGGGAATTTACAAACCGTTTTAAATCGCTCATGACCCGATTAACGGTATTATGTCATAACGATCATGTACCTATTGTGTGTAAGTGGTAAGTTATTTTATATTTCGTTTTATATTAATGTTTACTCATTTTCACACATCACTTCGTTCTCTGCTTAAATATGAAAAAGGAGGTACGAAAGTTTTGTTCCTGTGGTAATAGAAGAAATTCACGTACAAAGTATGACTTTTAGAGGTCATGTATGTAAAAGGAGGCTTCTCGAACCCATAAAATTCTGATTGTAATATTTGGGTCGTAAACGTAAAAAAATGCAATAATCCACAAATTATAATATAGGAAATGTATATATATACTTAAACTCAAGCATAGGAAAATACTTGGTTTTTATACATACGTATAAGTTTTAAATATGCTTACTTTTATATAATTACTTTATAATACGTAGAATTTACAGATAACACAATTTTCTTTTCTGTATAGTAAAAAATGAAAAACTGAAAATGATTGATGATGTAACACCTTATCTAACTTCAGTCTTAGTCAGCAAGAGCTAAAAAGATTAATGGGCGAAATTAAAGTCTCACATCCGATTTCCCGCAAACCCCCACATAAATTTAAAGTTTCCGGTCCGTAAGTAATGTCTTTTCAAAGGGTAATGTTTATCGATCTAAAAATTTTATTCACGTTCGCCGCCGTTACAAACTTTTACAACCCTGCTTGATGTTTCGGCGAAACAATGTAATATAAGCTATTTTAATATATAACTTATTATTGTTCTGAAATATATGTTAATAGAAAGAAATTATATATGTAACCACATAAACATTACATTAGTTTCACTGTGCAGTAAGTAAGTGCAGGATGCACTTAGCAGTATAGGCAGAGGGAATTATAGAACCTAGTGTTAGGTCATTCTGTTCATTGATATCCGTTCCGTTGCCCACTTTCCGCCGAATAAGGCATTGCGCGCTGAGTGGCGGAACTCAACGCCGCGCTTTTCCTTATTACCAAAGCGAGGAAATGAAAATCCTGAACATTATTTAACATTTTCATTTCCTGGCGTAGGTATCGAACCCACAACCTATCGTATCAACACGGCCTTTACTTACATATTTACGTATTCAAGTATATTTATAACATTATAGTACATATTCACTAGTGGAAGTAAATCTAGTGGGACAGTGTGCATCAGCGGTGAGGGATGAAAATTTTAGTTAGGGAAGACAGTATATATTTAAATTTTATACCCAATGTTTTTATATTTAATATTTTTCTGGCGTCCTGATTTTTTTTAGGTCTCCCTTGACCTCTCATCATCTCTCTCTCTTGACCTTGTTCTTTTGCAAACTCAAATAACAATTTATGCTCGACTTTTTCCTGGTGATCTTTTTTTTTGCAAAGTTAATTATAATTAGAGCTTCACATTTAATTTCTTTTTGTTATCATACTTGTATTTTAAAAATTAAGGCATGCCGGTGGGAACCGTATTGTATGGACGCCTAGCCACTGGTGTGCATGATGGGTACGATGATGAGACTATGTGAATTGCATAAACAGGGGCATAAAAGAAACGCACTTAAGCTTCAAGCAAGATTAAACATAATATGGGCTTTATTTAGTGTTGAAAATACAATACTTTAAATTAATTTCGCATGAATTTCTGGTTAATAATCAAATCATACTTATAGACAAACGCTTTTCTTAAAATAACTCACAATGTCGTCTGGGTATAGAAATATGTCGCTCTCAAGTTATATATAAAACGTTATGAAAATGGGGCTACCTTTAAAGGCCCAATTCACATCATACAACACTGTAAAAAAACTTATTTTATTTTGTTCGTTTACCGAAAATGTTTATCTTCTCTCTTTTTCTCTTATACATCCTGAATTTAAATTTGGAAAAAGGCAAAGTAGGGTACACTAACTTCTGTGATGATCAACACTATGCGCAATGGCATTTTAACAAAAAAGACATATGACAACGTCTTGCTTATTTATATAAGAAAAAAATTCTGTCTCATCTCATGTTTTCTTTTAGTAATAACCCTTGTTTTAGCATTTTTTCTTATAATACAGTAACACCTTTTGAAGTTCTGTGGATTGCTTATGCGTTTTAATTTCAGTGCAATCAGTGGATGACATTTAACATTTTGCAAGTTGTTTCTTTAAAAAGATGTGGGTGGCACCTTACCTTTACTCCCACTATGCACTCTTTTCCCTAACATGTTTCCGTAAAACTTGTGTTACAAAGTGCGGAATCGAATTCCGCCATATCTCTAAAATGGTATAAAGTGTAGAACGGAGTGACTTAAAAAAAATATTTTAAGATTCCTTATGAGAATTTATGTAGTAAAAGTTGAACTCGCATGTTCTTGGTTTACACTTGAGCGTGTATATTTTTAAATTTAGGTGTGTGAATAACACTTTAAAAATAGACAATGATATTTAAAAAAGTCTTCTATTATAAGCAGTAGTTATAATTATTGTATAAAAATTTCCACTTTTGTTCTAAGGTTCGTATTTTTGACGACGAAAATAACATTTTATACCGCGTACTATTTAAGGGGTCCCGATGGTCTAGAGCTGGTAAATTGTAGGCATAATGCGGAATTTTTTTTTTCATCATAAAAATAAAGAAAAGCGATAGTTATTTTGAAATCTTTTAGTTTAACAGTAACAGTAATAAAAAAAAACTATTTAATTCTATGTAAGTATGTATCAGTAGGTATGTAATCTCAAATTTTAGTTCAAAAGTATTTTATTTTACTTCAAAAGTATTTTATTGCCCAAAATCGTTTTAATAAATTATATATTGCGCATCCATAACAAGTTACCAATAATTTATGCCCGATAAATATATACCTAAGTATATTTGATAAATACATTTTAAGCGGATTGTTAATCTAGGTATAGGTACGTTAAGCTGTAGATACCCTAGGTATAATATTTTGTTTTAATTTTTACAGAGTCCCTTTTCCATATATGAGCAATTTTTTTTATAATTTTTCCATAAACAAGTTTCCGCGTCACATGTGAGTTGTGAGAGATTGAGCCAAAATGTTAGTAAGAATTCTTAATTTTAGTGCGCAATTTTGATTTTTTTTTCAAAAAATTCTAGAATTTTTTTAATATTTATTTAAATAATCAAAATTGCCCATTTAAATTAAAAATTCATAATTATTTTTATATTGTCTTTGACTCTTCCTCCGGCATGTAAGTGAAATCATGAAACGCCCGTGAATTTTCCTGGCGGATGCCGAGCATCGTCTTACAACGAGATGATCCTTCTGCATAGGTTTATTCATTTCCGTAAGTTCGGCTTTATCGGTTGCTTCATATATGTACCTACCTAATGCGCAATTTAATAAACGTTAGGTCCCAAAATATGAAATTGTTTATTATTTATCTTACTGTTTTAACAAAGACTTAGGTACCAAAAGTTAACAACAAATTCACAATACAGGTAGGTATGGAAACACAGACCTAAGCCTAATTCTATTGTTGAGATCGTTTAACTGTAAAAGCCATTGGAAGCCTCCGACCCATTTTCTCGCATGAAACATTGTATGTAGTTTTTATTAAATTTTTCACGAGCACCTTTATGGGTCTGAAAGCATGTGAATACTTGGCTCGTAAAGCTTTATAGTGCTTTGCACTGACCGTTTTATTATTGAAATATAAAATGATAATATATGTATGAGAAAATAATAAGTAGTGAAAAATTTTATTGACATTCTTTGTCTATTACAAAGTAATATTTTCGAAATAGGATGCTAAAAATATCATTTGCATTCTTCCATACAAATCGAAATAAAACAATAGTTTAAAATTAATTTAATCTATAATAGATATATATCTAATTAAAAGCTTAAAATAAAATATCGCTATCATCGTCATCGTGGCAAATATTAGGTTCATGTTAAATCACGTACCTACATCATATCATTGGACCAGCGTATGCAGATTTAAAAAAATCGGAGGACAAGAAGTGAGTCAATAGAGCGTTGTAAGACTTTCTTACATTGATTGATAGATAGATACAAGTGAAGCTAATAAAAGCGTGTTAAAAATAAAGTGTGACGGAGTATCCTTCAAGTGACTTATCGCTTCTAAATGTGTTAAGACAAAAAAGAGAAAATGTACAAATTTTCCAACAATAACGTACTGCTAAAAATCAATGAAGTTTTAATGATAATTTTATATTATCATAGAATTTAAAATTTCAAAATTCCTTCGTACTGCTTGCACGGAATTCAATATTTTAATTTCCTTCTCCTCACTATAATGTTATGAACCTTTATTTTTTAAAAAGCGTCGCATATACATGTATTGTTGAAAGAGAATGGAGTGTCTTAACACTAGGTTCTCTGGTTCCCTCTGCCTACCCCGCTACATGCGGGTTACAGCATGAGGTTAAAAAAAATATATACATGTATAAAAGATATTTAAAAACTTTTAAGAAATTGCCACAATTGAGCAGATTTTTTTCAAATGAAACAATTTTTTCAACTGATATATTTTATTTCGTTCACTACTGATATAAAAATAAATATCAAATTTCGTTAAAATAAGGCAAAGCTCACATTGAATTGCGATTTACATTATTTTTTTTTTATAATATACTTGCACTAAAACTAACAATAAATGTTTAACAACAAATACATTTTATAAAAATATGAATTACATACATACATACATAGATAGCTTCACGCTGTATCCCGCATATAGCAGGGTAGGCAGAGGGAACCTAATGTTAAGACACTCCGCACCACCACCACCTTCCCCATCTTCCGCCGAATTGAGGCATTGCGTGTTGAAAAATATAAATTAAAACTTAAATACATGCACATCGCAATTATTTACTTTCTAATAGATTTTATTATTAGGTATGCAATAGACAAAACAAGGTGTTTTTAAAAAAATAAAAAATCCATATTTTTAAAACGCTCCTATTTGTAATATTTTGTTTAAGATGAAACTTAACAATGAAATAAAACAATTATTTTTCAAAAAGTAAAACTTTTCTGGTACAAAACTAAATAATTGTATTTCGTATTTAGTATTGACAGTACTTATTTACAATTGTTTTAAATCATTATTAACCCCTTAAGTGGGAATAACGAGTGTCGCCCGCAAACATTTTCTGTACCAAATTCGACATTGACGGGCTATGCCCGCCGCATTTTTAAATGTTTCAAAAGCAGTAGATCCATATTTTTATGAATAAACTCATTAAAGTTAAAATATTTTAGTTTTATTTTCTGATAACACCCGCACAGAGTTGCATTTAAATAAAAAAGTCTGAGCACGCATGTTTCTTCGAAATTAAATCGTAAGGTAAAGGGGTTAAGAACAACTGGCACTGCAGTATTTAACATATCAATAATTTAAATATTTGTAGTGTTTTATTGTTTTTATTATCAAAAGTTAAAAATAATAAATTGTCTATTACTCGTAAAACGTATATTAAAGCCTTGTTAATTGGGATATTCACTGGTTATATATATAGTCACAATATCAATGCAGAGATACTGGTGTGATGGATACAGAGTAAACCATAATTATTAATTATCTATATTATGGCATATAGTGAGGAAAAACTTTGTACTCTTTAAAAAATATATACAAATCGAGTATGAAATTAGGCATTATTAAAATTTATATGCGAAAGAAGTACAGAAAATCAATATTTTTTTTGTAATAATACATTTGAAATGCATTAAGTTCATTAAATAAATTACAAACATTTATATAATAAGTAACAAACACGTCACTATGGCAACACATATTTTACGACTCAATGAGATCACTATTTTTTAATGAATTCCTAAATATATATATAGATACTTAGCTATATAATAAATACTGAAGCTGATTTGCCAAATATTTGTTCACGAGAACCTTCACTAACTACTAAACCAGTCGATAAAAATCAAAAATATAAAGATCAAAATGAAATAAAGTTATACATCCAGTGTACACATGTCATTATATTCACAATTTTCTATTGAATCCTGGAAGTACTCCCTCAAGCGTGACAAAGGGCACAGTTCGTCATCGCACATAGGCAGTTTGATTACTCTCTCTTGATGTAAAGTTAATAATTTATCACCCTCTTTACATCTGAAAATTATAATTATATTTTTACAGTTTCACTCTTTATAGCACAAAGCAAAGAGAAATTAGTGTAAATCACAATCAAACGGGTGTATTTCCCTCAAAAATGGTCATACTGGAATTCTAAAACGGCAAAGGCTAAGTTTCTAGTTTTAGGATTTTAAGATAAACATTTTTTTCAAGCAACGTGTTCCGCACAATCCTAATGAACACCAAAAAGATTTTTTTTTCGAAAACTTTTCGGTTCTTCTTTTGGTCTACTAACTTGGAATTCTTTTTCCTAACTTAACCACTATATGGATCATATAACTTCCAGCTTCAATTTGCTTTTCTTAAAAGTTCGATACGACCACCTCTCGTTAAGATATCGAACTTTGAATGAGAAAGAATCTTTTTGTATTTAACTATCAATATTTCAGCAACCGCTGGTTGAAGAAACATGAGGAGGATTTTGAAATCTTGAATAAATTTCCCACAAAAATCAGTTCTTTTTTTCTTCTTTACATTAATTTTAAAAATCAATAAAAAATATACTTTTGGTGGCTTTTGAGATAATCAGGCGCTAAGTTGAAAATATCGAGAAAATTAATAATGCTAAGTGAGCCTTTCATTTTTTCATTCCATATGCCCACAAAAAGCTCACAAAGTTTCGATTGAATCCGTCAAGCCGATTTTTTTTTTCATTCGATCAAATTTGTGAAAAAATTAAAGGATCACGATTTTGCCTTTAAATGATCATAATCTTTAACAATATGTAAAACAAAGTTTTTTTCAGTTTTTCATGCATTTTTATTACTAACATATACAACTCGAATTTAAATATGAATAAATATGAAAAAGGGAAATAGCTTTAGAGCTTTAGGGAAACGTTGATACGTTTATTACTATTAGAATATAAGAGAAATTATTAGACACTAATGTGGGTATAAAGAAAGGTAATAAGCGATGGAACGAAAACTATATAAAAACATTGCTATTAATTTACATGAGGCACGACTCAACTTGGATATAAAATATTCATATTATTTCTAAACAATTGTTCTATGTTCTATAAGTGACATACTTACTTATATAAAACAAAAGCTACGTTAGAAGCAAAACAGTCTATGTTAGATGCTATCCATGTCCTCTCTTTGTCAACAGAGTCACCTCTCAAGTGTGAAGTGGGTTTGTAAAGTTCCAAGTGGCTTAGCAGCTTTAATACTGTGCCGGAATGTGCAAAAAGGAATGTTGATATTGGATTTTCCTTACTGAAAAAGAGAGAAAAAGTAATTAATAAGTATAATTAATTTAACAAAAGGAAATGGTAAAGAAAGTAATATTATCCGATTATAGTGATATTTAAATATTTTAAGTCATTATTGGTATATGTTAAGTCTAAGTTGTCAACTGACTTAAAAAATATTTTTATATGTTATAGTATACCGTTTACGACAAGAATTGTAGGATATCTAAATTGTGAGTTACTGGAAATACTTTTTTAAATTGTATTATCAAGTACTAAAAATAACAAATAAATAAAGTGGAAACAATTCTTCATAGAATGAGTAGCTCGGTAGTGATAAAATCCTAAAAGAAAATACTTCTTTTCATTTCACAAAATAATATTTTTATAAAATAAAATGTATGTCTTTATTACGTATTTTGTCTAAAAACAGTGTAGTGGGAAGATAATCTTTACAAAGTCGTATATAGACTTTAAACCAGCTAAGAGCTGCATCGCTTACTTTTTTGTCTGCTTTGCGTGGGATGCCTCATGTATAAAATTGTACAATACAAGCTGACATTTTTAAATCGATTTTGTTTCAGTATATATTATTATATCATACAACAGCGCCATCTAATGGGCAATTGATAAAAACGAAATATAATAATTATTTGTTTCTTATATATACACAATTATTTTCTTTATAAAATAGGAATATAATGACATACCTGAATGAATTAAACATATTTTTTAATAACATACAAGAAATTCTCTGAGTGAAATTATGTCCATAGCCATCAAGCCAGTAGTGTTTCAAGTCATGGTAGTATTCTAAAACCTAAAAAAATGTAAAGTATATAAGTATATATATTTGTATAATAATTTAACAACATTTATTTTTTATAAAGCAAAACATTTACATTGATTTTATTTCAAATCACACTATTCCAGTTTGGAAATCTGACTATTTATATGACGGTAGTGTGTTTGATGCTCATTGGAGAAATTTACATATTCATATGTTAATATTTGCCCCATGTGGTAAGACAAATTATGGAATTAGTTTCTGTCACCCAACATCTCAGCTCGAGATCAGAGTGTCTCGAAGGGGATGCCTTTTCCATTTTCAACATATTCTCAAACTAAGCAAATACAATAAATATTGCTTGCAATCTCTTCCCACATGTTACTGTAAAGGCCAGTAGGACTAATAGGATTAAAAAAAAGCCTAAAATAACCTAAGAAAGCCAAAAAAAAATTTCAGAATGTCTCAACACTAAGTTTTCTTGGGCTAATGTGGAGGTAAAAATTAAATAAAACATAATATAATTATAAAAAACGTACTCTTATACTTTTCTCGTCAAAACCGTAGCACCATGGCGATAGGAAATATTTCTGCCAGGAAGTCTCATAACCGCATATTTTATACATCAACACGACTGTTTCTGATGAAAACAAAAAAAAACACATTTAAATAATATTTTACACAATATTACATTTATATAATGAATTTAATAAAAATATTAAAATAGCTGTTTTATTGCTTAAATCAATTTTTTTTTTTTATAAATAACAAATAGGAATCGAGCAGAAGGGCCACCTGACGGTAAGTAGTTACTTTCGCCCATGAACATCTACAACACCAAAGATGTTGTAGATGCGTTGCCAACCTAAAGGATACAGATGGAAGGGGAGGACAATGTAGTAGTCCGCTATCGGAACCACCACATTTTGGGGAAATGATGGGTGGGAAAGGGGAAAACCTGGCTTACATGCAATGGAACCGGAACACATCATAAGATATTTGGCGGTTGGTCTTTGGCATGATAGAGGTCGCGAGCCAGACGGAGGACGAACCCCCTACCACCTAACTACTGGGATAACCGCCTCTTACGGGACGCTACCCAACGGCAGAGGGAAATTGTATTCTAAACCCATCTAATTTAAAATATAAATAATTAACTAAATGTAACAATGTTTCTTATAAGCAATTTAAAATGAAAAACTGTTACAAGTAACATACAAAAAAAATAAAAACTACACTATAAAACATACCCAAACATGTTTATGAATAAGCAAGAAGATAGTGCCATAATCAATATAACAGCAACAAGCATGTTAGATGCATAGAAAATGTGCATGTTGTCTATTAAAATGCAATACTTTAAAAAATGTAATAAAAAAGAAATATTGTTTATTAAAGAAATAATAAATATATTATACTAAATTTCTAAAGCCAAATGACATTTGCATTGTACATGTTACATATGAAAGTGCAAATAGCAAAGCAAGCTTTTACTGTCTTTTTTACAAACCCAATGTCAAATCTCTATCTAAACCAAATTTCTTAGATACAGACTGTATGGTTTCATTCATTTCCTGACTTTTGCCGAACAATAATTGTTCCTTGTATGTGTTTGGATTTTTCTTAACTTGCTTTTGCCACTTGTCACAGTGTTTATAAAACTGAAAGGTTTTTATTGTGTATTAAATTAATTTTGAATAGTGTTGACTCTATCCGCTATACTTAAATTTAGAATTTTTTTTTTTTTAACATCCAGGTGACCTACGATCTGCCTAGTCCAGGCATTTAGCTGGTGGTTAGTATTAACTATAAAGAGGCATTAATGGTATACGCCCAGTATGCATATATACTTTAGTAATCTTCTATGAGATCTTATTCTAGGATGGGAAAATTTAACGTTTATTACTGTTATTAGTAGTCAATATATTTGTCACTTCTAATGTTAAAGTGATACTATTTTATATTAATTATCATCTATTTATAATTATTTTGTGATGTAATGGATTCGTTTGCAATTTGGAAAGAGCGAACCACTACTTATTTATAAAATATGCTTAAGAAAAAACAGGAATTGATATTAAAATATATATTAAAAAAATGTCCAATAATCAAATTATCAAAATAATAATTCAAAACAATAATTTGTGCTGTCATTATATTAGTATTAGATTATTTTATATTTAAATTTTATTTTATCAATAACCAATTATACATTTTTAAATTAAGATTTTTTTATTAACTATAATTCATCATAGTATTGTAATACAACATTCTGTTCTACATGAACAAAAGAAAAGTTGAAAAGTAGAAACCAACTCAATAAGTATAAAGGATAAGTTTTTACTTACTCTCAAAGTAGTATCAATTTTTAGTGCAGGCTCAAATACAACATCTTGAGAACCTTTTTTATCAAATAACCCAACAGTAAAGTATCTAGCACTCTGTTGAGCTCGTTGAGTGGCTGTGTATCTAAACTAACAAAATGAATGAAAATGTGTCTTTAATTGAAATAAATCAAATAATCTTTTATATACAATACATTTTTTGCAAAATGGCTCTAATATTATAATTTTTTAAATTTACAAATCACATAATAGTCATCTTCAAGTTTAAATAAAAATATCCAATACTAATAATTTATATTTCATATGTTACCTTGTGTGTTTTATTGCTATATTTGGATTTTATAGCATTAGGAAATCTTTTTTGCATTCTCTCAGCAAGCAGTATCATTTCATCTTGTCCCTCTAAAGTAAGATATTTCTCTTGTTCTATTAAAATATCACTGGACCAGTTTTGAAAATGTTGTAATTGCTCTTTAGTTAATTGACCTGTAAATGAAATATGTAATAAGATATAAAATAGTAGATGCTATCTACATAGAAAACAAAGTTTAAATTAGTTCACCTTTGTTATCATTGTTCTTTAATAATATTTCATATTTTAAATCTTTTAACTCAGTGTTCATGCCTTTAATATCCTTAGCACTTGGTAATCTTGTTCCATGTCGAACAAGCATCCAAATACTTGTATCTTTGCAATCTACAGAACAAATTTAGCAAAATTTGTAAGTATAGGATGTATTAACAAAGTCATCTTATAGAATTTACATTACTTAGTGTAAAAATTTCAAATTTACGTACTAGGAAACTTTATCTTAGCATCATCTTTATTGTATTTCAATCTATACGGAGTACGTGTTCCCAAATAATTTCGTATATCATTCGATTTAAGAGCTAGAACGTTAAAATTACAGCCAAATTGTACGGTTATGTTAAATAGTAAAAACGTTGCATATATAAAATATTTTGGTGAGGTGCTTTTCATTTTTTATAAAAGATTGTAGTTTTACATAATAACAAAATAAACGCAAACAAAAATTTAAATTACTGTACTTTGAGACTTGAGCTGTTAGTTGTCAGTTGTCATCTGTCAATATACCGATTCAGATTAGGGATGCCAAAAAAAAGTCTGATTTAGAGATAAATCAGATTTTTGTAGTGGCTAGACACAATTTTACCGAACGCAAATTTTTAAACATTTAGGAGAAGGAAATAAAGTGTTAATTTTTTAAACTATAAATGAAATAAATGAATATTAAATGGTTTTTAAGTAAAGAAATAAAATGAAAAGTATGAAGTACAAATTGTGTGCAAACAAATTGTCTCAGCCAAATAGTAAAAATAAAAAACATATTTTTATAATGATAAAATGTTGGTTCCTCCTGTGAGAAACACTAAAATTAATTTACCTAAACCTTAATAATTCATATGAAGCAAAAACAAGTTTAAACTTTAACAGAACTTAGTCATTTTACTCTTTCTAAAATAACTAATATGAAAATAAAAATCACTAGTACTTTTGTTATGAATTCGAAGTTTCCAATCGCGACCACTTTATATCACATAGTTAGAGTATATGTTATATAAATAGATATAGAAATAAAATTAGTTAATTCATGCGCTATACCAACTAATATATTTATTTACATGTTTAACGTTCGCATCCTCTTTATTTCATAACGTAAGTAAAAAAAAACACTAAGTATATAAGTTACAACATAATGTACTTATATTCGAATTCACTTCACAATATCGAGTTGAAACATTTATAATCTGTAGGTTAAAGGTTTTTATTGTACTAATTGTCAACATTAAACATATTGCTGCTTGTCAATAATATTTGAGGTTATTTTAATTTATATACTAAAAACTTTTTCTAAATTAAAGAGTGAAGTTACAATTTTTTATAAGATAATAGCAATAAAATTTGAAGCCAGAAGGTATTTGTTTCTCAATTCATTATGGCAACTGCGTACGGGATTCATCTTGGTGATAGTTCCGGGTGTCTAGCAGCCTTCACTAATGGTACAGCAGCTGTCTTAGCTAATGATGCAGGTGATAGAGTCACACCAGCCGTGGTCGCTTTAAATGGCGCGGAATGGGAAATAGGATTACCTGCAAAATCTGGGCAAGCATCCTCTAAAGCAATCATTAAATATAATAAACGATTAATGAACTGTGATTTTACTGAAGATGATCTGTCTTACGTTGAAAGTGCTTCATCTTGTCGAATACAAAATGATGATAAGTTGGTATATGAATTTGAAACTAGCGAAACCAAGCTTTATTCGAATCCAGATAACATTGCAACTAAGATGTACTCAAAGCTCTATACTATCGCCAGTCACTCAGTTCAAAATGAAGGAGATTTAAAATTAGTTTTGGCTGCTCCTTTACATTGGACCAGTGCAAGTAGAGAAAGATTAGTAAAATGTGCTGAATTGGCTGGATTTGATGTTCTACAAGTCATAAGTGAACCAGCAGCTGCTCTTCTAGCATATAACATTGAAGATTCTCCTGAAGATGTAAATGTTTTAGTATATAGGCTCGGAGGCTCTACATGTGATGCATCAATCATCAAAGTTACTAGTGGATTCATGTCAGTAGCAAAGAATATTTTCAGGGCAGATTTAGGAGGTCAGTGCTTAACTAAAGACTTGGCAGATTATATTGCTCAAGAATTTAAACAAAAATGGAAACTGGACCCTCAAGAAAGTCGCAGAGCCATGTCTAAGCTGTTACACCATGCTGATAACTGTAAACATGTACTTTCAACCCTTAACTCAGCACATGTTTTTATAGAATCACTATTAGATGGTGTAGATTGGAGCCAAAATATTTCTCGAGCCAGATTTGAAAATGTTATATCTTCAAAAATTTCTTCTTATATTGAACCAGCTAAGAAAGCTATAGATAGTTTTGAAGGCAAAATAAGCAAAATTGTTTTATGTGGCGGTAGCATGAAAATACCTAAATTGCAATCAGCTGTTGCAAATCTGTTACCAGAAGCTGAAGTGCTCTCAGGTATAAACCCAGATGAAGTGATTGCTGTTGGATGTGCAAAACAAGCAGGAATGATGTTAGATTTACCTGAGTTATCCTTAACAGATATAAATACTGATGTTGAATTCCTAGGAAAAGATATATATATGAAATATTTAGATCAGACTGTCAAATTGTTCAAAGAAGGTGCACCCATGTTTGCACAAAATGTTTGTAACATCGAGACAAATAAAGATGTAAAAGATATTAGTTTCACATTACATGACAATCCAGAAAATGAGCAATTTGCAAAAGAAACATTTAATATTGAAAGTCTCAACAAACCGTTTAAGTTAAAAGCTACTCTTGAACAATCAAAAATCTTATTACAAGTAGAACAATTATAATAAAATAAATACTACTTCAATTTTTTCTTATTTTCCTTTATAATATTAGCATTTTCTCATTAATTTAAAGTCAAAGTCATTTATTTATACTAGTTTTAAAAAAAAGATAACTAAAATACCCATATATAAAATTTAACAAGAAAGAAAAGCAACTACAAATAAAATGTGCTAAAAACGAAAACTATTATGAATGACTTAAAAACTACTTGCCATTTGGCACTTGTAAAAAAAACTACTTAGTTCTTTTACTAAATTAAAATGGAACCACATAAGAGAACTAGCTATCATATTAATAAAGTGTTTTTGAGTTGGTTAAAAAAATGTAAATAAAACAATAAAACAAATTTAAAAAAAATAATCAAAAAAGTCTTTATATTTCATTTATGTAATAAAATTTAACTAAAAAGAGTAAGTTTTATTTTAATTTTGAGTGGCTTATACAATGTCATTTCCTAATATTACTCATCTAATTAAATTTACAATGCATGGTAATCGCATGATACATATTTATTACATGTATGTAAGTTTATACTTCATATTTTTTAGTTATTAATCCAATACACATCGTATAATGAATACATATTAAACAACTTACAAACAAATTTGTGTTTTCTCCATTTAATGTAAATAAAATTTACCTATATGCTTTTTGAGTATAGACCTTTGCCTTAATATTATTTTTTTTTGTTAAAATGTCAATATTATTTTATTTAAAAAAAACTTGAAGTTATTGGATTATTTCAAAAAGTAATTATTATTCGTAGTAGCACGTTAAGGTGATAAAGTGATAACAATGAATCCAGCGACAAATATTGGAGAAAATATATCAAATAACGAAAAATTGCAAAATATGCTAGAAAATTTGACGAAGTTTAAGATAGTATGATATTTATAAAATTGCACAAGTTTTAAGCGTTGCCCAGTGTAGCCTTCTTTACGTACACTCACATTATTTATGTATGTATGTTTATTAGGATTCTACAAAGGATAGAGAAGAATGTAAAAGATTGCGCGATATAAATTTAAAGTTAGAATTAGATTTAAAAGAAGCGCGCGAAATTGAGAAATCACATCGTTATCATTTGCAAACATCTCGCGAAATGATCGGGAATCTACAGGAAACTGTATCCCAATTAGTTTATCTTAAGCGTGATGTTAAAAAATTAAAAGACGAGATTATTTCAAAAGATATGAACATAGCAACAATGGAAAAGGTAAGTAATTAATGTTATGTGAAAAACTCTTTCTGTACATGCACGAATCTACACTATACATTATCTAGTAGGTACGTTATATTGTTATTAAACAAAGTAAAATAATATACAAGTTTTGTTGATTATATCAGGATAAAGTTATAATTCAGAATAAACACGAAGAAAGCCTAACAGAATTACGAAAATCTCACGAAAAATATATTGAGCAGTTAATATCAAATAACGACAAGAATAGTTAAGTATTGCATAAATTTAATTTTTAGAATATTTAATGAAATAAAATATTATCTATGTTAGTATATTTTCAATATTTTTGACTATTTGTTCATAATCTAACTTATTTAATTAGTTCAACAGCATCAGTTTGATTCTGATACCCAAATAGCGCAATTTTCTTGTATTATTGAAGAATTAAGAGAAAAAATAAGGGAAACAGAAATTGAAAGTAGAAACAACGTAAGTTGGTACGGTAAAAGTTATAGAAAAAGATTTTTTTTTGTATCTTTTTATTCATTATTATAAAATCTATTTAAGATGAATATAGTAGTGTTAGAATATGAGGAAAAAATCCAGCGAAGTGCAGCTGAAGTTATTCAGCTACAGGAACAGCTGTCGGTGCAGGCCGCTCGTGCTGATGCTAATATTGAAGCATATAGAAGGGTAATTATAATGAATACATTAAATATAAATTCTATTGTATTTTTATTGTGGAATGTACTAGATTATATAAGTAGGATTCGGATAGAGCACGTTGTGAAACTACAATGAATCTATTTTTATATTTACTATTAAAATATTTATTTAATTTATCACTTTTATTCAACATCACGTAATTTTAATGTATAGAAATACAAAAGAAAAAATAAATTCAAATCACAAGTAATGCAAATGATCAGGTCAATGACCGGGTAGTATAGTCCGTTAAATAGGAGAGCCAAAATTAAAAGCTGAATAATTTAACATATAAATTATTATATAACTTATGGTTGAATTTAAATTGTTCTTAATTTAAGCAATGCATATTTGACGTTATCGTGGTGCAGTCGAATTTTTTTTTTGTTCGAGCTGCCTGTAACTAAATTAGTTAAGATCTTTAGCTTTTTATTTGAAGTCAGTTTTTTTTTAAATCTTTATTATTTTAACACAAAAACATATTTAGCAAATAGTCTTTTTTATAAATGTAAATCCATAGTACCCCTATAGACGTTCTTATCTTATCATCGTTTTGTACGAAATTTATTTTATGTAGTACTAGCTTTCCGCCCGCGGCTTCGTCCGCGTGGAATTCGGTTATATCGCGCGACGTGTAAGGAGTAGCCTATAGTCTTTCCCAAGGTCTAGATTATTTGTCAAAAAAAAAATTATAAGAAATAAAAATATTTTTTTTTATAAAAAAATTTTCGCAATAAAAAATGTCCTATGTCCTTTCCTAAGTTTAGTTCTACCTTCATACCGAATTTCATCAAAATCGGTTCAATGGTTTAGGCGTGAAAGCGTAACAGACAGACAGACAGAGTTACTTTCGCATTTATAATATAAGTAAGGATTTTTGAGAATTTTATGTCCACAGTCAAAATTCAACATGTCCATGTTTACGTTAATGATACCTTAGGCCCATAGAAGCATACAGAGATAGCAATACACTTTAAAACACAAATTATTCTGTAGAAAGATAATTTTATGCTATATCGACTTACACTTTTTATTTATTTTAAAAAGAAAAATTTTTTTTATGTATGTATTTCGAAAGTGCTTTACTTAGAATAAAATAAAATTGTTTCTTTCATGTCTTAGATGCACATTACCATATATGCATACGACATGCATGGATGAAGGTTACATATTTCAAAATTAAAATTTCGAGAAAATTGAGTGTGATAATCTATACGATATAAATATGTATAGTCGTGTTGGCTTAAACGTTTAAATATTGATTTAATAGACGCGGAATTACCGGAATTACTTATTAGTTATTCCAGAAAATAGAATATAACTTCTATTGTCGCATGAAATTTTAAGTATTTTTGAACGGAGAACTGCGATAGCCTAAAAATGCTATAAGTATATCATCTTCATCCATGTAGCATTTTCTTTAATTTATTCTAATAAAAAATTAAATATCTAAAACAAAAACAATACAAACTACGTAATATTTTAGAAATTGGAAGATTTGGAAGAGAAACTAAAACAAAGTCAATTTAAAGAATATTTAGCGCAGAGCGCTTATCCATCTCAGAGTCAATACGAAAACAGGGTTGAAAGACCTTATTCTGCGAACACAAACCCTTACCCAGAATCGTTCCCAGTTGAATATTCCATCCCGGAAAGTCCTAAACCAATACAACGTCCAATGGTGAATACTATTAATAAAATTACAAAATCACCCTTACAAGTAACGTATCGTGATACAAAAAATCTGAATGTCCCCAAAACTGATAAAAAAGGCCACTTTAATATTATGAAGAAAAGGAAATTATACTGCGAGAAGGAATTTCTAAACCAATAGAATGACTGTATGTAGCTCCGTTTAATTGGACCATTAATGTTACCTTTTAAAATAAAATGCACGTTTTAAGAGATTCTTGGCAATGATTTCGTTTCCTTCGCTTTCACTTATGTGAGTTAAGTGTTTTCATCTCCGACAAATAGGTACAAAGAGAGCATCAGTACCTACTGATGCTCTCTTCTGATGTTTTTAAGCTAAGTAAAATATAAACCTATTTAGTACCTATATCTATTTTATTTCTTTATCATATTAGAAATAACACTCGGACAGTATAATTATTAATGTTGCTTTACGTAAGTAGTGACAAATGCAGTGCTTTAATAAAAATTAAATGATAAATATAATCTCTGAGTACTTTTGTAAATTAATTATAGATGGGCACTGCAACCTTATTGTGTTAATAATATACTCTCGTGGTGCAAATGACTGGTCTACTTGTATTCAATCCCCCTTGGGAGTTGGGGGTATATTTATAATGAAGTTCTTTGCCATTTCTCCCGCCTGGCTTACCAAGCGGTCTTAACCTAAGTACATGGTTTAGATCCGTTAGCCATGCACGTATACCCAATACGCATTTCCGTCTAGTGGGCAGAAAATGGAGAAAAGAGTGACTTACCGTATGCTAGTTTCTCTAAAAATCTGACGCTTAATTCTAACCACGTTGAATATGCAAATATTTTATAAATATGACTCATCGCAGTAAATAAAGCACCTCTTTACTGCACCATTAATATGCAACAATGGAACAAATAAAATATTAAATTTTGTTTACTTTCATTACATTAACTATTTTAATGTGTAAAATTTCTAGCTATCGAACATATTTTAAATCACAAAGATATGTAAGTGTATACATAGACTTAGACTTTCTATAAAATAATGAGGATCATTAAAATGGATGAACACAATTTCTTGATACAGTTATTTTGTTTTTTAATTTTATATTCATAAATATAACAGTCTATATTTCCTTTTTGTAAATCTTTATTGTAAACTGTATTTGAAATAATCCAATGAATATTATTGTAAATTTCGACAATTTTTTAGCATAATTTACGGCCGAACTAATTGGTTTGATAATAGTTTGAAAAAAAAATTGTATACAGTTTGAGGCCTGTCGTGGCGCAGAATCACATGCGTGTGACTGTCGAGGCGACAGGTTGTGGGTTCGATTCCCACGCCAGGAAATGAAAATATAAAATTCTATTTAGTATTTTCATATCCTCGCTTCAGCACGCAATATTTCAATTTGGCGGAAAGTGGGGAAATGTTAAAAGAGAACGGAGTGTTTTAACACTAGGTTCTCTGGCTCTTTCTGCATACCCTGCTATTTGCGGGATACAGCGTGAAGCTAAAAAAAATAATTAGAAAACATTTTTTACGCCTCTGCGGTAGAGTTGGCCTTAAATGTCTACAGGCAACAAATGTAGGTAGCACCTATTGCAAGCAATGGATGCTATTGAATTCCATATTATAACTCAATACAATGCGTCATTATTATCAAAATATCTGTATAGTCTATAGCTATAGTAATGTAATAATTAAAACAAGGAAACGCAAGTGAAGTCGCAGCAAACTTATCATTATACATAACTAATAGAAACGCAATATCCTCGTACAAAGGCTACATGGCTTACATACGAATGATGATCAATCACTATATGGCAAAGTGAATGCTAGCAGTAACACTTACGTAAAAAACACAATTTCATAACAAAATTCCTTCAAAAGAGTAAAGCATGTGTAACAATAATTCCGACTGCAGTCTGCAACTAGTTGACTTCCTTATCTAATCTTAATATTTCTAAATCTGTATAATTCCGAAATGCGAGATAAAAATAACATAACTGTTAATTATTATGAAAATTTATTTGTAATTATTACTTATATGATTATTCATAAGTTACATCACTAGTTACGAATGTCGGTAGTCTGTTCGTGAAATATTTTTATTGTTTGGTCGTCTTTGTTCATTTTGAGTAATAAATAATAATTGTTAGATGTTTTATGTACCTACGTAATTGTTAGTGTTTTTTGTTAATAAAATTTAATTTTAAATCGTAGTCGTCTGTTCATCAAATTAATGGACATACATACAAAGTGACATTGGGTATCGGGCAATATTGGACGATAATGTTCAAGGTAGATAAACTGTAATAACTTTTAATTATATGAATAAGAATTAACTGCAATAGATATCGATCTTTAAATCGTAATTGAGAATATGACTATACTTAAAATGCGATGGGTTCTAGCTTTCAATCTTACAATGATTCTATCAGTATTCTAAGATGTCAAATAAGCATGTGGCCGATATCATATTAATTTGTACTGATTGAATTAGAATTCCTCTATAAACTACTGTATAGCCCATAAAAACAAATAATACATACATACATACATACATAACTTCACGCTGTATCCCGCATATAGCAGGTGAGGCAGAGGCAACCTAGTATTAAGACACCCCGTTCCCCACTTTCCACCGAATCGAGGCATTGCGTGCTGAGTGGCGGAACTCAACGCCGCGCTTTGCCTTGTTACCAAACCCAGGAAATGAAGAAATCCATTTCCTGGCGTGGGAATCGAACCCACAATCTGTCGCGTTTACAGTCGCAAAAAAAACAAATAAATTAATTAAAAAATATATTTTTTGGTTTTCTTAGCAGATTTCAAATTAATAGGCAAGTTTTTACGCTTCCTGATAAGTGAAAGTATCTACGTTATTAATATAAACACATTGACTCTCCCTGTAATTTACGTGGAAAGCAACTAACTACGAGATAAATAATAATCTATACTTATTTAAATTATTATTTACCGGTCGTTGAGCATAAAACCATTAACTTTAGCTAGCATTCTGTCATCACGAACGTAATCTAAGATCACTTTCTACTAACATTCTAAGTGATATCCTGTATGATTGTAAACACACACAAGCAAGTAAATAAAACAATTATCATATATAAGATTATGAGTATATTATTATGAATAATAGCGACACTTTCTAGCTTTACTCGGATATAAACCATATTGTTTCATAATAATATGCTTATTAAGATAATTAAACCAGAAATTGATACAACTATTTTTTTTTTTTTTATGGATAACGGATGGCAAACGAGCAGAAGGACCACCTGATGGTAAGTGGTTACCTTCGCCCATGAACATCTACACCACCAGAGATGTTGTAGATGCGTTGCCAACCTAGAGGATAGAGACGGAAGGGGAGGATAATGTAGTAGTCCGCTATCGGAACCACCACATTTTTGGGAAAGAATGGGTGGGAAAGGGGAAAACCTGGCTTACATGCCATCGAACCGGAACACATCACAAGATATTTGGCGGTTCGTCTTTGACATGATAGTGGTCGCGAGCCAGACGGAGGACGAACCTCCTACCACCAAACAAAATATGATCTCGTGATGTATGTCTATGGAGCTCGTGAGTTGAATTCACTGTATAAAACTTTACAATAATTTTTTCGCGCACATATTTACAAACATATCTGCAGACGTATAAATTCTGCACATGATTTTGACATTATAATTTTTTTTTCTTAAATATCTTATTTATTAGGTACGCTGTAATTAAAATGAATGTGTCTACGTAAAGATTTATAACATATAATTTAAAAATAAAGCGCTAGTAGTTTTACCTCGTAACTATTCGAAAGTAAACAGACTTCACTATACAGTTGTAGTTAAATTTAACGAGGTAGGTAAATTTGTTATAACGATAAGAAACTTAGTATTTGAAAAGAAAACCGAATTTACCAATAAATGTTTATATTTTTTTTATGGATAACGGATGGCAAACGAGCAAAAGGACCACCTGATGGTAACCTTCGCCCATAAACATCTACAACACCAGAGATGATGTAGATGCGTTGCCAACCTATGGGATAGGTACAGATGGAAGGGGAGGACAATGTAGTAGTCCGCTATCGGAACCACCACATTTTGGGGAAAAGATGGGTGGGAAAGGGGAAAACCTGGCTATGCCATCGAACCGGAATACATCATAAAATATTTGGCGGTTCGTCTTTGACATGATAGTGGTCGCCAGACGGAGGAACCTCCTACCACCAAACAAAATGGTATATTTAAGAAAGATTTTTTTACATGAGTAGATACAATAACAAATAGAAATAATTCAAAACAATTATGATTAGGTATAAGGTATGTTGTGCATATATGTATGTCTGAAAACTTCGGTTTAGTATTTTAAAGTACAATGAAATCACGGCCATTGCCTTTTCTTCCAATACATATTCTTAAAACACATAACTTGTTACAAATCTTTTTTGTTAGGTTATTTCATTAATTTTTATACGAGATATAATTTGATACTTATTACTTAGATATAGGTATAGGGTTTAAAAACGGGTTCAAAGGTATGCGTAGGGTGAATGTAAGATGAAAAATAAACAACATATAATAAAAATAAAATTTTATTTTCTTTGGCCTGTGCTTTTTCTAGTATTCAATACAATTTAGTTTTCATCACTTCTTAATAATAACTATCTGCCTCTAGGTGTAAGTTTACACTAATACATCTCTATTAAGATTAAATAAATTCGAATTTTTGATAACATTAAATGTGCTTTTTCATTATATACACTACTAATTTAAAAAAAAATGAAATAACAAAAATATCTACTAATAAGTAGATACGTTAAAACCTCTTCATATATCTCTTATATTTTTCTTATCATCATATCATTTTAATAAATAAAATGAATTTACTTTTAATATAATATTGTATGTATAAATAACCTAAAACGTACCTGGTAATACCAACAATTACAATTTAATCGTAAAAGCTAAATAACAATTATAGCAATTAATGCACAAGAAAATCAGATGTGAAGGTTGTTATTTCAGATATTCCGTACATGGACATGTAGGTTGATTGAAAAATAACAGGCATAAAATAAAATAAACAAGCACTATAAATATTAAAGATAGACCACACTTTACAGTTATTGTTATTATATCAGGATTTACAGACATATTCCTTATAGCAACACCTTAGGGTATCAATAAGCGTTAAACTGGTTTTAAATCAATTCAGCCCAAAGTGGGGAACGGAAAATGTTAAAAGAGAACGGAGTGTCTTAACACTAGATTCTCTGGTTCCCTTTGCCTACCCTGCTATGTGCGTGAAGCTAAAAAAATCTAGGAAGTTCTCTTTTAACGGTTAAATTGTTAAACGTTAACTTAGAGATTTACAAGTGTTGCTTTTGTTGTTAGGAAATCTCAATAAAGACGATTCCTAGAGAAACACTCATATGAATTCGCTTATTGATATCTATAATTAGCACCAAAACTTTTTACAATATCTATGTTTTTTTTTTCGGTTCTATTGGTTTCGAATAATTCTGTCAAGGGAATGCCAGCTGCAAGAGTAATCGATCTGTAAGTGTCCATACCGGGAAAGATGGAAGTTATCAGGAGCTGTCTTCGGCATCGGTCGCGCCCAGTCTTCATATTCAGGTGACAAGCTTTCGTACGCATATTGTTCGTACGCTTCTGTCAACCTGTCGAGGAAAAAAATTTATATTAATTTCACTGTCGCTAACTGTATCTCCTTTTTTCTTTGTATTTGATTTTACTTTGTGAGTTCTATATTAAATATGATGCAAAAACTGACAAAAGAATTGTTGTGCTTCAGTTTTTAATTAATTACAATTACACAGTTACAGTAAGTAGTAGCTAACTAGTTACTAGTAATTAGCGTTCATAAAATATTAAATGAAAGATGAAAGTTAAAGAAATAATTAGGCAAGCATATTTAAGATCACGTAGCAATTTATCTTTTAATAAATATCTGCAATAATCAGTGTAAAAAATGTTATTTTACATGAACTTTACGCATCAGCAAATCAACAATGCCTTACAATATTTGCTATGACCACCCACTTTATATTTTGACTACCCACTAATACTATGAATTAATTTATCGCGTCTACAGGTATGCATGACTATAGCAATACTCATGATCTCTCATCCGTATCAATACGATTATACATTAGATAATGCGGTTAGTTTCTACGTGTTCACTGTTCACACTAATGTGCGAACATTATGACAGGACAGGTTCATGCCCTGTATTACTTTCTAGATGCTTCATTGCTTTACGTAAGAACACTTATTATTCATTCATTAAAATTCATAATTTAGGTAATTCTTTTTGACTTACTTCATAACGCACTACAGCTTTCATATACGGCTAGTTCTATTTACATTCTAATAAGACAACACTGAAATATAATTAACGCAGCTAAGTATTAATTACGTTTTAGTGTAGTCGCTATTTAGTAAAACTTATTAGTTAGTATCTATATAATTAAAAAATCTGGAATTAAAAATGGTACTTTCCTTTTCTTTTCTTTTCATTACGTCATATACTTATAATAAAACTAGCTTTCCGCCCGCGGCTTCGCCCGCGTGGAATTCGGTTATATCCTGGACTTGGTAATAGTCTTTCCTCTTTCCTTTCCAAGGTCTTTCCAAGGTCTAGACTATTTGTCAAAATTGGTTAAGTGGTTTAGGTGTGAAAGTTGTAAACAGTTGAACTATCTTACATGATTTTATGTTTGACAATTAGGAACTTCCATACAAACTTTAATCCCCTATTTCAACCTCTTCTACCATTTTTTTCGCAATAAAAAGTATCTTATGTTCAGTTCAGTTCTATCTTCATACCGAATTTCATCAAAATCGGTTCAGTGGTTTAGGCGTGAAAGCGTAACAGACAGACAGACAGAGTTACTTTCGCATTTATAATATTAGTAAGGATTATATTTTTGAATTTTACGTAACTTATGAATGTAATAAAATAAAACTTACAAAATTGATTAATGCTATTAACTATATTTATAATCGTTTACATTAATAATTATGAGGAATGCATTATTTTTATTATCAAAACTTTCATTTTCATATATTTTTTTTACAATTTACATAAATTGTAATACCTTGAGTGATGCTCGGATAAAAATTATGTAATGATCCAGAGGTCAATGCTAGGAACAAGTTTCTCTGTAAGCAAGAAACGGGCTAGATTCTCACCAATGCAACTTTCATTTGTAGCAAACAAAAACTACCGCATGTTCACACGATGGATAGAGGATCGTTATAATACAAAGAAACTCGACTAACTTTGCTAGCCCCTGACTATGACGATATTGTTTTTTCCTTCTATATTAATGCTTTCCGTGGAACTCCACTCTATGTGATCTTGCTGGGAATGAGAACTAAGTAATATTTAACAATCCAATGTAAGTAAAAGTAAACAAAACGTTTACCAAATAAAAAATATAATAATTTGATTATTTTGTTATTATAACATAACAAATAATAAAAGATATCAAAAAAAGTTCTATTATCAGTATCTATTTTCCCCATAAAAACTAGAAATCAGTCATATAGTTGAGTGCGTGAAGCTTAAATAATAATGTATCATTAACGAGAAAATGTTTGCGTGTTTAGTGACGATTTCATCTTGAGAGGATTAAGCGTCCGAATCGCTATGCATTGTAAACATCTGTTGAAATACTATTTCTATTAAAATATATATGTATCTATACCTACTAAGAGACGTTACATATTGGTTACTACAGTTATTTGAAAAATATAAGGTGTTGTATTTTTTGAAAGTCGATTTTTTGAAGTGTCATTTATGCATAGAACGTTGGAAGAGATCTTGATCCTGATTCAAACTCTTGACTAAGCTATACATTCTTTATAAGAAACGTTAATTTCTTTAGAGTTCTGTGCAAAAAAAAACAAACTATTTGATTTTTTTTAATTTTAAAGGTATTTGTGACCTTTATCTATTTTACATATAGTCATTATATACAATTATAACTTTCTATTACCATTCATAAAACAATATAAAAATGAATATAAATCAATTCTCTTTGGATTTAATAGTACGCACTTTACATGCAAAATATAACACGCGAGTCTTTGCAATATTTTTTTTATTGGCATACACTTGCATAATTAATAATTATGAATATAATATAATAATTAATTAATGTTATTTGCCGATGAATCCGAAGAACGAAGTAAATTAACTGTTATTCTCTTTGGCTACCTGCAATGCGGGAAAAAGTCTAACACTGCTTTATTATTTTATTTTGATCTAAACATATTTATTGTCTTAAGCACTATAATACAGGTAATATTTAAATTTATATAAATATTTATTTTTAAATATTTCCGGATCCCGCGAGGGAGTTATACTTAATATCTGATATCCGTTCTCAATTATCGGCCTATGAAAGTGTATTGGGCGGTCCCACCCAGTAATTCGTTTAAGTAGAATTCTAAAGTATGTTTTTAATAATTTCTTAACGCTATTTGCTCTAAGCAAATAGCCCAAGATTGATCTAACAGTTTATAGTGAATTTTTGGTAATCTTTTCGACCATTTGTATGGGTTTTTAGATTGAAAAAAGGAGTGAAAATATATGTTTACTAAAAAATATATATTATGTGGGTATGTACTTACTAAGAACTAAGGACAAATATATATGACATTGAGTACACAACCGTTTTGTATAGTAGGCGGTATTAGTCAAGCACATTCCAGCTGAGGATGATGTTGTCGATGTTTCCCTTGTGATTGAACGGTTACAGACTATAAAATATAAGCCCACGAACGCCCTCGTACGGTATCGTGGTTTAATTTTACATAATAAAATGTTGGTAATGTACATTACTTACTTTAATTAAGATGCAAGAAAAAATCTAATATATAAATGATTACGTTTTTTTTATAGTTTATTTATTCCGATCACTACGAACACGTGGTCCGTACCTTTTGTCATCTCATATTACTTAACTAACCTTAGGAAATACGATTATTTTTTCCAAAGAGAGTCCAAATATTGTATTTGCCTACTTCTTATCAATAAATAAATATTATCTAATACTTACTGTAACTAATATTATCTACGTCTTATAAATAATAATACTTAATATTACAATTTAAACTTCAATTTTAATGGAATCAAAAAAAATGATTATTAAAAATGATTACCTTGAATGTCTTCTTTGTTTGCCGTGACCATTCACCATCACGTATTCTGGTTGATGCTGGAGCGACATCCGCGGCCTCGGATGCATATAAGGGTTCATAGGTACAGGTGCGTAAAGAGTTTCGTACACCATAGGATGCGGGGCGTATATAGGCTCTTCATTGTATATTGAACGTCTACGTTCTTCTAGAAATTATATTTTGTTTCAATTATTGTCAAGTGCTTAGTGCTTAGTTACTATGAAACCGCATGTTTCATAGTAAATAAAAAAATATATGAGTATTGACATTAACGATATGCATACTAAGTTTTATAAAAGAAGTAGGTTTCTAACATATTCTATTAACTTCAAAGTCAAATTAGTGTAGAAAGAGTATTATAGATATAATTATTACTTATCTATGTATTTTGAAATTCTAAAAGTGGAATATTTTACCAAGGTTCTAATTGTGCTATGATGCGTTAAAATTTGAAATTCATGCATCATAGCATACTGTTTGAAACTTAAAACATTAACTATAAGCTTCATTGCAAAAAGATAAATATATATTATATCACGATTGTAATATTATGAAAAAAAAAAATACTACTTCACGATTAATTAACAATAACGCTTATTTATTAATTAAAAATAAATGCTTCATAAATATTAATTCAATTTAATTTCACTTTATATACTATATAGACTTTTTATCTTAAATGATCGTAAGAAAAGCTAAATCATAAAGCATAAAAAATATATACATATATTATTTTTATAAAAGTAAATAAAATAGCTTTCGGATGCTACAAAAATGTGTAACCGCTAATTAGAAATCTACCTAATTAACAGTAATTAAAAGAATCATATCGAGTTTATCTGTTTTTAAATTTGATGTTAATTCTCATCTAAATTATATTCGCATTTCTTATCAATTTGAATAAAAAAAAAGTGATATTTGAAATAAAATATATAAAGTTCAATTAGAAAAACTTACGTATCGGTACATGTCCATAAATCGACATATCTTGATTATAATCAGCCATCATGTGTCTGGACGGCCGTCTTCCGTAAATAGAATAATCTGGTGGAACTACATCCTCTTGGAAAATAGTTCTTTTAGCCGGTTTCGGTTCTTCTCCAGAATCATACGTTTTGGTTGGAACGTAATAAAAACTGGCACTGACGGGCTCTCCCGCGAAAGAATTCATATTAAGCTCTTGACTGGTATCTGGTGATTCCCCTTGAGTCATTCCAAACGCATCGTTATCCCAAGGGTCGAGATAGACTCTGCTGGTCGGTGCGACGTTTCTGTCATCATCACCTTCGCTATCGAAGTCCACAGTCGCCCAGTAAGGACTGTTTGCGTGTCCCGGCATTATTCATACACTAACACAATTCAATTTCAATTGAAACTCAAACTGTCCTCAGTTGATGCAACAGCCACCGAATTTGGGCACAAAACATTACAACAGTTTGCACGTTCTATCCACACATGGTCGTGTTATTTATGTGATTTACTTAGCAACACTTATTTGTATTCTGAGCACGGCACGCGAACATTCGACTATGCGATACGATTGACGGCAAAAGCCAAGAAGCACACGCGAGTGCGCGCCACAGCACCTTCTTTTAGAGTAAGCGTTAGATATGCGTGTGTGGGGTTTCTTAATGATGATGTCTAGTACGGCGTATTGTTATGAATGCTACCGTGAAATGATACCCACCTAATATTATGTTGTTGTATACCTACGTATGTAAATTAAAAAAAAATATGAATATATTAACTATAATTATTACAAAATAGTTACATATACCACAATAAATAATTTATTTGCTTTTTTTTATTATTTGTTACTTTTTTATAGATAGGAGGTATAGGTAATATTATAATCAATCCCTAGCGTGTGTGTGATATACGACATTTTGGTTTTTTCTAATGTCACTGACGAAACACCTTCATTATAAACATAAACTTTTCTTTATTAAAGGGTGTTTGACCCCTTGTTTATAGTTTGTTATCAAACATGACAATCAATATATACGCTACTCTATTCATATAGAGAAATTATATAGGTACAAATTTGGTAAAGTAAGAAATCGCATGTCCATGAGTTAATAACATCTTAATTTTACTTCTTGTTATGTATTAAACAACATGAAGAATATTTAATAATAATTGATTTGATTTCTATATACCATACAAATTTAACAACATAAATCATTAGCATCATGGCACAATTTTATGGGAATACTGATATTAAATAACGATTGCACTATTGTGCCTACTTACTTTTAGCTTTAAACTTGAATAATAACCTATCACAGTGAAATTTATTAAATATATTTAGAGTAACATTTTTTAATATAAGTGTCCAAGTTTTCGTAATACGAGTTTACAGGTTTATTAATACCGCTTTACGCAGTATTAATCGTCTTAACACATTATTTTTAGAACTGTAATGCCACAGTCCTCCTCCCAAGGAGACCAAGCCAGGGTCAGAGCTCTTCAAGCTCGGCCCCCCACAAAACCCGGTGACGCTATCGAGGCCAATAGGGCCAACAGCATACTACAAAGTCGAAAAAAAAAACTGTAATGATGTTAAAATTAATAACGATGATCTTGCTTAGTGACATAACTTGATAAAAAAGCGGTATAGAAAATTTTGAATTGTTTAAATATGCTGCGACTTTTTTGTTTTTTTTATTGTCTATAGGTATCTCATTTGCTTATTTATCACACCTCTTCAATTCAAATGTGTAATAATAAAATAATAAAAGTAATATTGTGGTCTACCGTAAACCTTGTATTTTTTAGCTTCAATTGACAACGGGATTGGTTGGTTTCAGAAGGTAGGAGAAAATAAAATGAGATATTTTTGAACTGTCTAGCGCAGGTTTTAAAATATTCGAAATCTAAGTATTATTTACTCGCTATTTCAATGTTGCCATTGTTTAAAATGTCATAATCCCTAATCTCTTACATATATTCGTTGGGTACAGTATCACTTTATAAAGAACAATATAAAATTAACTTAATAATTAACTGGCTTTACAGTTATTGAAATATTTATATACTATAATAATACTAAGTAAAATAGGTAATAGACATGGTTGTGTACTTTGAAGATAATTCTTTACGATTATTTAATATTTTCTTAATGTTACATCTAAATTTTAAAAATAATATATCTATTCAAAATAATTTTTAAAAAATACAGATAGTATATATATTAAAGTGAAGTATAAATATAAATTTATGGCAATAAATTCTATGTCATTGTTCGCGCCAGAATTGTTATAAACGTCAATATGTTGTGTTCTATGAAAAAGTAATAAATTCGTTTGCATTTAGCTGCATTTTACCTGAAATAGGTATTAGTTATAATTTTATTATTTCTTTATTTGACTATTTATTTAATTATTATATGTAATCTCCATAGTTATATGTCTTTGTGTTTTGATCATCTATGTAGATACTATATAGATGTATAGTGACCGGTTGCCGTATTCATTACTTTTTTCTTATTTGTCGCGTGGTGTTTGGATAGAATTACAGTATAAAACACCGTTTCAGACATGCCTGAAGAATTTTGTGTCGTGACCGATCTGGAGAAAGCGTTAGATTATTCAGATGATTATATATTTAACATACATAATTATCAATCTATTCAAAATGCATTGGACGCAGATAATAACATTCGAACACCCGTGGTTGAAAAACTACTATCATTTTCTGTGCGACAACTGATAGAAGACAAGAAATATACAAGTAACATATTAAATATTATATCTACAGTACTGGAGAAAATCAAGGTATTCAAATAGTATTGTTACTAACTTGTTACTGTATATTTATGTTAAAAACTGTGTGTAATTAAGTTAAATGTATTTTTTAGAAAGCAGAGTTTTCGCCTTTACCTGATTTAGTACCATCAGCAGTAGGAGTTTTGCATATACTAAAAACTACTGCCTTATTTAACAAAGTTGAAGCATTAAAGGCAATATGTTTTGAAATAATTTTGTCATACCCAGATGAGACTTTAATATCACTAGTTGTAAACCAATCTAATGAGTTGATGGAACTTGTCAACTTATATTGTCATCAAAGAATACCTCTAAAAATCAGATTACAGGTAAATATTGTTATTTATTATTATTTAGTAAATCATTTGGTTATTTTATACTTATCAGTGCATCAATATAATTATAATCATTTGACATTTCAGATTATAAGTATTATTTTTAAGTTACTGAAAATCTTACCACCAGAAAAAAGAGCAACTTTTGTAAAGGAAGGAATGGATGCATGGTTCTCAAGGATTATACCATTTATCAGTATTACTTCAGCATTGCCACAAGTGTTAGATGTTTTGGAACTGTTGACACAGGATTTAGTCACTTTTGAATATGGAGATAATCCTCACTGGAGAATTATACTTGAAAATATTTATACACCACAAAAGTAACTATATGTTTCAGTAATGTTAAGATTAATTTTGCTTGGACATTGAAATTCACTTAAGCCTACATATTTTTATAAATAGATAATTTGTCCTAAAGCATAATCACCAAACAAATATTTGTCTTCATGCAGTACCAACTACTAGACTACTACAGTAGTCAACTGTTAAACTCCATATTTCATAATAGGCCACTTTACAGTCTATGCAGTCCAAGAAGTGTATAATTATTGTAAAGGAATAAAAACTGTAAATAACTTGTGTACCTGAAAAGCTAACTAATCACATTACAATGTAACAGATAACATAAAACCTAAAATTAAAATTTATATTGTTTTTAGGTACCCTGCTTTTATGAAAAATTTACTTGAATCTAAAGATGACAACTGGTATAGATTATGGATAATATTCATTAAATTATTGAAAAGCCAAATAACTAAAAGCATAAGTAATACAGGAAGTCCAATAAATTCAATGCTACCAGTAGTTGAAATGGCTTATAAAATGGATGTTCCCAACAGATGTAAAGCCTTCTTGTGTTGGAATGTTTTGATAGATAACTTCTCAACAGAAACAAATGAAATATACATAAATAAAAGGATAAAACTATTAGTAATTCCTCTAACATCTAATAATGCAAAAGTTGAAGAAACTGCACTCGCAAAACTAAACACATGGTGGCATTTAATATGTAGGTTTTATTTGCATATTGAGAAAATATCCAATGTAGTCTTGATGCCTTTTCTGTACTTTTGTTTTGGTAAATCTATGAGTGAGAAACCTATATTTGTACCTGGAATGATTTCTGAATCAACAAAGGCTGAGTGTGTTGAAGCTTTTATAAATATATGCGGTCACATCAAGTGTGAAGGATGTGTTCATTTACCAAAATTAAAAGGAAAATTATTGACTCCAAAAATGTTAGTAGATCATTGGAGAGAATGGTTATATTTTCTAATTAATGCTTTAAAAATATGTGCTGAAAATGATAAATTTACAAACAAACAGATAGAGTGTCTATGGAAGTCTTTTATTAATACTATTGGTGAATTACCAGAAAATAACATTAGGAGGGATTTATTCATGGAAGTTATAGGACTTCTTGACAAAATTTCGATGGTAATTATTTAATCACTAGATACTTATTATTATACCATAGACAAATTACACAATACCTTAATTAATTGTAGCCTATGTTATTTTGTGCTTTTAAACTATATTACAGTAAAATTTCATCAAGATCTGTTCACTAGTTTTTGTATGAAAGAGTAACAAACATCAATCTTTATAAACTTTTGCATTTATAATTATTTATTGTTTCTTTAATTTGTAATTTTATTTTATGGTGCAATTTTTTTTTTCAGAATTCTAATCCAAAGATGTTTGATATTATTCTTAACATTCTTATTTACTCATTAGTAGATGATGCTCAAATACAACCCCTGATGGTTACAAAGGATGATAAGAATTGTCCTATTCTTCATATAGTTAAAGTTGTATTGAAACTTCCAGTTACTAGTATAGAAAATAAGTAAGAATATTTTGTTTTTTTTTATATGTTAAAAATATGTCATATATAATAAAAAAAAATATAATATCATTGTGAATGGTGTCCTAATAGTATAAATGTTTTGAAGCTATTGTGGGGCAGTATGAAAATTTCTGGCTGAAACACAATTGGTATTAAGTTCAATCCCTACTTAAAGGAATTAATATAAGGGCAGTGTTAATATATATCCACCACTGAGATATAGCATGGAGCTAAAAAAATATACATGCTACCAAAATTTGAGGCTAGCATGTATTCATTTTAAAAATATTGAACATTTCTATTTCAGCCAGGCAGTGAATAACTTTAGGCCAATAACAAATTTCATGGTAAAGGAAGCTTTTACTACATCAAGTCACACAGTTGAGTGCATATTAAGAGACTTGACCTCAAATGACATCCTCTTTTGGGTGGCACTGGCTGACTCAATATGTATAAATTATTACAATCTATGTGAAAGAATGTTATGTAAAATGATCATGTGGCCTTTGAAACACTTGGAGGAATTTGCAAAAGTGAGTGACTTATTTAGTTGTTATTTCTTATAGTTATTAAATTTAATTGAAGACATACATGGATGAAAATGATATGCCGTAAAATTTGAATTTCAAGAAAATTTGTTTAATAAATTAATTAAAATTGCATTAAAAGGGTGTTACTTAAACTATTGTTTTATGATTTGAGATTTAGAATTTAATTATATATTTCGTTGTTTTTTCATTATTCAATTCAATTAGTGCATAAAATGTGACTATTAAATTAATTACTTACCTCATAATAATTTATATGCACCGTTTTATCATCTTTTATGCATAAATCTAAAAAAATACAATAATGCTACATATCACCTTTATCCATGCATATCTCTAAGGGAACACCACCCAGAGCATCTAGAAAACAATTCTAATCATGAATATTTTGTGGCGAAACTGGTACATATTTTTTTACTTCGGTCATTACACACTTTTAGAACATGCTTTTACCTACTCGATCTTCTTTTTTAAATATTAAAAATTTGGTAATTGGCGAATAGACACATCAGCGGGCGTACAATTTTCTATTTCCACCTCTAATCTGCGGGTATCGTAAAAGCCTTATGGTTTATCTGAAACATATGAAATTGGTAACATTTCGTTCTCGTAGGTTGAATACTAATTTAGTATTCCAGTTTTATTGATGATTCAAAAATGATCGTTTGTTTTTTTAGACAAATTTTCTACTTACAACAGTGATAGAACGAAAACGTAATTAATGTTAGAAAAAATCCTGCATATGGTAGAATATTTCCATTTTAGTATTAAAAACTATTTATGTATCAAAATGTTTGGGATAGTCATGGTTGGTCACAGCCTTATCAATTTGGCATGAATTTTTGTGTGGCAGCTTACAATTTGCTCATAATTGCTTTTATTCATTTTACTCTTTCAAATAAATGACTTTATGCTATGTTGGATATTTAAATCATAAATAAATAAATGTCTTATTAGTTAAGAATATTAATTTTATTTTTTATTGTGTTTAATTTTTTTAATAGCCATTAGTATTTCTTTTATTTATAGGGTGAATAAATATGACTATTAAAAAAAACAAACCCTTATAGGTATATAAAGTATTAAATAAATATACAAAGAATTTATAAATGACACTCAAATTTTGACTAGCATGCATATTCCATTTATCAAGTTATTCACTCAAATGTCTTTATCACTATTTTATTTATTTATTTAAGCTTTATTTATTTCCTCCTTAAATAAGAATTAACGATAAAAAGAATGTTTTGATAGTAGTGTTTAATATCCTTTCGGTTTTTTTTTTTAGTTTTTATGAGTAATTGCTCAAAGGGGATCCCTTTCGGGTAAAAGCCTCCTCCAGCCCCTGCCATTTTCTCCTATTTAGGGCATCCAATCTCGTCCTGCTACTGATATTATATCATTTGACCATTTTGCTCTGGGTCCGCCTCTGTTTCCCATACTTAAGACTTAATAAATATTATACTACATTTTCTAACTTCTAGGAAGACTTAGCTACAACAGCGTGGGTGAAATTATATGAATTTGCCTATAATAAATTACAACAGACAAAAATCAATGTTAATATTTTCACAATATTAATGTCACATACAGGAAGTTTGAAATCTTATAAGTTTATCATAAAGGCTTCAATAGCGGCAATACATAAGAAAAATGAATGCATAGGTAAGTATTTCTTTTGCTATTGTATATTATACTTAGGAATTATATATACATATGCTGAGCAATATATGATTAGAAAAAGGCATTCTGAAATCAATCTATACAAAGTTTTAAGCTTAGAGAACCCAAGACCCACTCACTGTAATCTTGATGGCGATAGCTCATCTACTGACCATTGTAAAATCTGTGAGACAAAAATGATAAATTAACTAAACTTTTACATTTCAAATTTAGCTTTATATTATTTAAAAAATCCTTAATTTTTGCTAATAAATATAATTATTATAATTTCTTTGACTTGTTTTCTTCAGTAATAATGTAAAAATTTAGTTCTATCAGTAATATGATTTAAAATTTTATATTTAAGTCTTAGTAAGATTTCATATGTATATATTACACATTTACTCTTAATGTGGCAACTTGGGCAAGCTTATTTACTTATATAGAAATTTGATGTTTCTTTAGTAATATGATATTGCTCAAGATATTGAATAAAATATTTGCATATTTTTTAACAAATAATCTATACATATATTTGTTTTTTTTAGATGATAATTTTGAAAATGAAGCAAAATGGCTATTAAAATCAATTAATAATATAGATATGTATGAAAATATTAAAGATGTAATCCCAGTTCTCTCGTCGGCTGTTGTTAATATGATGATAAAACTATGTGGTAATAAAGATGTTAAAGTAGCTGAGAATGTTATACTCGTAATAGAACAGTTGCTTAAATTGTTTAAGCAATGTGGGACAAATAATTCATTGGTAAGTAATATAAAATGATTACTTCTATTTAATTTTGATTTTTTTACACACAATTGCAAATGCTAGTTACATATTGTTTTATTCTTTGATTAAAATTTTTTTTTTTTTTTTTCATCAAACATTTAATCCTGAATTCTAATCAATATTATAAAGCTTTTTGTTTCTTTTTACAGGAGGATTCTTTCATTCATTTGCAATTAATTATAGAAAATTTAAAAACATTCTTTAAGATAACAGAGTATTCAAAACTTCTGAAACTATTGCTTACTGAATTTAAAAAATATGATGTAATAGTTAAAAATAATGAATGCTTAAAAAATCTTATATTGGATGTTTTGAGTGCTGGCAGTACAGATGCAAGTGTTGAAGAAGTTATCAAGCTTTTGAAGGAAAAATCTGAACACAAATCTGAGGCTCAGAACCAGGTTGAAGAATCTAAATTCACAACTCCTGGAGGGAAATCTTCCACTAAGAAACCTAAGAAAAAAGAAGCCAACATAGTAAATACGGTAATAGAAAATGGCGAAGAATATGTTGTTGTGAAATCTAACTGGAAATTTAATCCAAGAAAATTAACAGACAATCAAAAAGAAAAATTTCAAAGGAAAAGAGAAGACATACCAGCTTTGTATCAGGATCTGTCACAATCGCAAGATGATTTCAAACTTAATACATGGAAGACAGATTCTCAAGATACAAGTACTACAAGTAAATCGACTAGTGTACCTACTGGAAATGAAGATGTTTCAACAATTCTTAAGAATATTCCACATTCTGAATTTGTTCCCAAAATTTTAGAAAATATTATTGGAAAAGAAAAAGGGGATGATTCTAAGGAAATAGCATCCAAAGAGAATACAAACAATGAAAAAATAGCTATTAAAAACGATTCCAAATTACAAATCGTGAAAGATACAAAATCACCGCGTCTTGCCTTAAAGGATAGAGTATTTAAAAATGTTAAGAGCTTAATGGAAAAGGCCAATTTAAGTGACGAAAATAGTGTTACAAGTTTTAAGGTTACTGAAAATGTATCAAAAACGCCCACTACAACAAAATCTGCACCTTTAAGCCATGTGACAAATTCTGCACCTACTTTAATAAGTGCCGACCGACCGTCTAGACTTAAAAGAAAACCTAAAAAATTTGAAGATTTACAAATTTTTGGATTAAAAAAGAGACGTCATTCTCTCGGTCAAAATGATTCTCCCACTGATGGTGAATCTAGCGATGGTAGTTCTGTAGAACCAAATGCTTTAGAAACTAAAAAAATGACAGCAGTAAGTGAGAATAAACAAGTTGTTAATACAAATGAAGAAAAGAAGGATATTCTTAAAGTAATTATTCCAGATTCGAATGAGGCAAACGTAAATATGCCTGTAGAGGAAAAAAGCAGTGACATACATACTACAGAAAAGTCGAATATTAAACACGAAGTAATGGAAGCCGATGAGAGTGCACCGAAATCAACCGCAGTTGATGAAATAAAAGCAATAAATGAAACACAAATGGACGAACTCGTAACATCAAATCAAGAATCTGCTGAAAAATTGATAACAAGGCAAACTATCGAAAATGACAACAACTTGTCTACACCAAAAGCTGATAAAAATAAAATGACAGATCCTAAATCTTCAACTAAAAAAGCTAGTTCAAAAAAATCACGCATTGAAAAAGAATTAGCTATAGATATGGTAGAAGGTCATCCATTTTTAAACACGTCGCAATCTGAAAAGCGTCTTACTAGAAAAGTCTTAAATTCTCCTTGTACAAGGAAAAGCTTGGGAGAGAAATCTAATAAAAATAGAGTATTTTCTACAAAGATCGAAAAGAAAACTAGCGAAAAAGATAAATCTATTTCATTAAAAGAAACTCAAAACAATACTGTAGATATTCTAGAATCTCAAGATATTATAGAGAGTTCACAAGAATCATCAATAACAACAATATCTGTGAAGTCCAATAAAACCCCAAAAAAAGTTGCTATTATTTCTGTTGAAGATATAAACCAAAAAGTTGAAGATACTCAAAATTTATTAGATGAAGTCATAGGTGATGTTACAATGAATAGCAAAGATGACGTAGAGCTACCGGGCAATAGAACAGTGGAAGACAAGTTACTAATAGACTTAACAGAGAACATGGATACCGAATCAATTAATGATAATCTCGATGTCATCGTCATTAATGACGAAGACGATCAACTCTCAAGTAATAAACTGGAAGACTCAGATAAAGACATAGATATACAAAATACTGCTGAAGCTGAAACACAAACATTCGATTCACAAGTGCTTGCGGAAGAGAAGGAATGTGAAAATATTGTTATAGACATTACAACAAACATACCGACAAATGAAGACATATCTAATATTGACAAAGATACAATTGCAGATGATGACACAGAAACAATCCGAGAATCGATATTGGAAAAAGATTCGCCATTTAAAGACGAAGAACAAAGAAAGGTGGACTTTATGAATAATACGTTAGAAATTTCGCCTATCAAAACTCTGAGTCCTTTGCAGGAGCGTAAATCTCCAACAGAAAAAAGTGATTACATGGTCATCAAACTATCTTCTCCCGTACAAGGGAATGGGGAACCATTTGATAAGTGTGAGTCACCGGAAATATTTACTGAAGAAAAATCTCCTCCCCGCGATCAGTCGCCGGTAAGAGAAGAAATTGTTGCGGTTAATATGAGCCCAAGTTCTTCCTTATCCCTGAAAAAGAACAGACCACAAGTTCGCTCAAACGGACGAGCGGCACAAATGTTAGGCTTATGCGTTCCAGATATACGTATGGATGAAGAAAAGAAGAGTCCATCGATTAACACGTCTGCTCGTCGTAATTTAAGGATTCTATATAATGCTGGAGCTGAACAAAACGATAATGTTGAAGAAAATGAGGATAGCGACAATTTTCTTAAATTTAAAAAGTTGTTGCCCTCTACGGATTGCAGTCCTTCTGGACCTATATTGAAGAGGAAGTTGGCGGAAATTACAGACGAGGCCACTGCATCACCCGCAAGCAAGGTAAATTTATGCAAAAAATTTTTCTTTTATAATATCTACTAATAAATGTGTCGTTATATGTTTTTGATTTTATTTTTTTTGATTATTAGTTTAATAGTAATGTATATCAGATAATTCTACAATTTTTACAAACTTTTAGAGAAAACGTGTAAGTTTCCACGATCCACCTGTATCTACAACAATATGTGTCAAAAAATATATAGAGCCGTGTGGCTTGCGATCTCCACAAAATTCCGCTATAAAACGACAAGAAAGGCTTCTAAGGTCACAATTACCCATGAAATCGCCTAAAAGACTCGAAAACGTTTTTAAATTGGATTCAATTTTAACAAAAACTGTTGAAAGCTTTTCTGAAAATACTAATACTGCATCGGACACAGAAATAAGTCCGCCAGAACCAACACCTGAGGCAGAAATTGTTAATACAAGTGAATTAAACGATATTGACCCGCTGTGTCCTGAACTAGTAGAGTGTAAAGACTCCATTTCAAATATTGCCTCAGAATTATCATCTCCAGCCATGAAAGTATTATTAGTCAAAGAACTTGAAGGCAAAATAGAATCTGTCGGAGATCTAGCAAAATTGACTGAATTAGAGATCAATAGGCTATGCATAAAAACGCCTAAAGTACAGACAGCGAGAAAAGTATTAAATGAATATTTAAATAAAATTAGAGCACAAGAAAAAGATATCGAAGAAAAGATAGTAAAAGAAACAGAAGTGTCACCAAATAAATCTGTGGAAGTTCAAACAAATGCTTTTGTTGAAAATATTGGAATGCAAACTGAGGAACTTGTAATACGATCTAATACAACACAAACAGAACAGCCTGTAGTCGTAAATTGTAGTGTACAGACAGACGAAGCAGAAAGTAGTACTGCCGACATAGTAACTTGCTTATCTGAGGTTAGTACAGTAATATATCTTACATATGCTAAAGATTTTTGTAAAAAATCTAACAACCTATTAATCGTAGTTGTGGAAAAATATCATGAACATTCGTAAGATTACACATTATTTTTTCTCATATTAATTTTTTATAGATGACTGCCCTATTTTGCCCTATTTTTTTCTTGTAGGTATAATACAAATCCACGTTCTATAATAATATAAATTAGACATGTAAAGTGTGGGGATAAAGCGTAAGCGTAAGCTCAAAGCGTAACGCTTTGTATAATCATATTTCAAAAACGAAAATACATATATTTCACATACAGATTCGTAAAAATAACCTTATAAGTAACTCAAAATTTATTGGAATGATTACAGAGAGCTGACTTTATTGAAAAATTATGTGACAAAATGGACATAGATTCAAAGAAGAAGATTGCTGACAATTTATCAGTTAATGATTTAACTAAAACATTAGCAAGCAAACTAACATCTTTAAACTCCACTGAAATAATTAACAGATTAATTGAAGAACAGAGCAACCGTGACAATGAACATGAGGACAACACTATTAGGAAGCTCTGTTTCATCAAAAATTATCTATGCGATAATTTCGAAGCGAAAGATTTGGCTTTGTTCTGTAGTGATCTTTTAAAGAAAGTGTATGATAAATCGTAGTGATAAATAGTGATTATATTTTAGTATTTAGTACTGTCCCGGTTATTATCGTGTTAGAGGCTGGACTCTGTTGATTATTGAAAAAAACGATTTGATTTTTAAGTTTTCATGTTTGTCTCTAAATTGTTAATGTAGCTTTAAGACATTGTAAGATTTATAAAAAGAAATAACATTGTAGTCAAATATAGACTAGTGTTTGCGTACAATTTGTATTCACTAATTAATAGATACATTATGAACGGGCTGTAAAGCTTTTATAATGGCATTTCGAATCATATAATATATTATGGTAATTAATAATAAAGTACCACCATGTATATGGTGGTACTTTATGGTGATAAACTACCACCATATACATGTTTATATCATGTTGTAATTTTTTAAACATCAATAAAAGGGTCAAATGTTACCTTTACATATTAACTGTTAGTTGAACACAGTTATTTGACAGTTCAGTATCTTGATTAAATTGCATACATAGAGATTAAATAAAACAGATAATATTATGAAAACTAATTTTATTTAATATAAACAGTTAAAATATTTACAATATCAGTCAGAGATGTGACAAGTCACGAGTAAAACGATATAACAATATTGTTATGAGAACTATTTTTTGCAACAAATTGTAAAGTTATTTTACAGAATCAAAATAAAGATGTAAAAAAGGTTGCATACGATTTTCTTTTGAATATCGATTTTGTAACTAGTTTAACGGTTTTTGTTATAAATCGATAAATTAATCGATTTTCGACAATTCTTTCGATATCTAGTACCTATAATGTACGGTACATGGCATCTGAAATGTATCACATTAATATTTACAGCGATTATAAGTTATAGGTAACGTTAAAGCTTCGTAAATCAATGAGACCTTATACAAAGTTTAAATACACACATATTTACACAAAATTAAGGAGCCTAAGGTACGATACACCCGAACCAAATTATCATAATTATCACTAGACATCGGAACATAATGGCCACTAATTTAAAAATATCTTTAAATATATGTTATGCTTTAAAATATTATTGTAATCTATTATTTATGTTATTACTGTACTGTGCTGTACTGTACTGTGTATTACTGTACTGTATTACTGTACTGTGTGTACTGATATATGTCAGCAACATTCTAAGCAATAGAATAAAAAGGATAATTTAAATAATAAAGAGTATGAAATTGAATGGAGAACACACGAAGGAGAGTGTACGGTAAAAAATCCCGTTTATTTGTTTGGGTCAAATTTAGTAGTTGAAATTTAAGCCCTCTTTCCGTTAACCGATTTTCTTAGCCTTTGATTCCGGTGACAATACAATTATCCATATTCAATATTATTGTGAATCAAACATAGCCGCCGCTACAAAATGGCGTGTCCGCCATCTTGTAGCGGCGGCCATCTCATTATATATTTTAAATTGTTAATATTGTTTAAATAAAATGAAACTCAAAGCAGTTGACAAGATAACAATCTTGTCAAAATGTCAAAAAACCACAGATATTTTTCATTCTCTGTAACTCAAAGTTCAGTTGTATAATATATATTATAATAATTCAGCCAGCTTAGCGTCCGATGTCTAATTATATCACACTATATTAAACAGTAGATCTTATTTTCCATATTAATTTTAATAATAGAGTAAGCAAATTCGACTGAAACAATGTTTACACTATACTTAGGAACTCGTAAGTGTCAATAAATTATGTAAAAATATTATGTTTCATTTTTTTATAAATACGACCAGCGTTTTGTAAATTGTTATTAGATAGAAGATATTTTGTATAATTCATATTGGAAATTCAACTAAATTTACTGCTCTTATCCTTAAGAGTTCCATTATTTTACTATTAACCCCCACGATATGTTATACTATCCTTTTTTATATATCTAAAGGCTACCATAGCCACATTTCAAAGCTTATATCTATATTACTGACTTGACGTCACAGATCCAAAACATGCACTAGCATTCAAAATACAATTGTCACTCACAAGAGAATAAAACTTTGGTCCACAATTGAGCACTTATTTTACTTTAATTTGTATAGAGGTTATACGGTTTTTGTCAAGGAAAACGCATTTCGGCGACGTAATCTAAGTGTTCTAGATTATGATGAGAATTTGAGCGTTTTGGTGCCGTTTTCCTGTGAAGGTTGTGATGGGAGTGAGTCCGCGTCACTCTGTATGTTCCAGGTTGTGGACTTCCGTCACTATTCTTTCGTCTTGAGAATTCATCATCCCTTCCTGGGCTTCTATAGTCGTAGCTTCTCTGGTTCCTTTGCTTTTGCCATGTGCGATCGCTTTCGTGTCCATACAAATCTAATTCGCCAGACGGTTGAAATTGACTAGTGCTGCGAGCGTAGTTGAATTTTTTCCACCCGTCGTCAAACTTTTTTCTATTTTCGTTACTGATCTGTCGACGTTGAGACTGATTTGAGCTGCTCTCGCTTGTATCTTCCCCAGATGTTCCTATCCCAAGATCCTTGTCGTCTCCATAAATTTTGTAAACACCATTAGGATTTATATTTTTTCCGTTAAAAATTTGATCATTGAGTACCAACTGTGGGTGTGGGATACAATAAGGGTTTGGGAAGGGCTTTTCAACTTTTGAAATCTTTAGATTTTCTTCTCTTGTACAAGATCCTGGTCCAAACAGTGAAAGTAAGACGGGTAGTAAAAACAGACCATGCATTGCGCCGAAGAAAATAACCATAAATACCATTTTGAAGAATACAGAAAATATATAACTGTCGGCGAGAAGCAATGCGACCACGCCCAAGATGGTACTGAATGATCCTTGGACAATTGGTAATCCTAACGAGTAAAGGCACTCGCTAACTCTTTCTCTAGGATACTTCGCTTTTGATGCCATGTACGCGTAGCATATGTGAGCAGTGAAATCAACTGAGAAACCTATACACATAATAAGATTTATCATAGATATAGAATCGAGATTTATATCCCATAGGGCCATGTAGCCTACAACGCCTATTTCTATGGAAATGATACTAAACGCCACCCACAATGAACAGAGGATGTTGGGAATAAATATGAAGGAGGTTATCATCATCATCAAAGCTCCGTAGCATAGATTTTGTATGGATGTTGGTCTAACCAGCTCGAACTGCAAAAAAATTGTGTAATCAGTAAAAAATTATGATTAGCCTAGAATACAATTTGTATATTATATAATGCAATCAATATACTCGTATATCAGAATATACTGCGTCTTGAGTCTTGAAATGGTTAAGAATATGTGAACGTTATTTATTTTCAACAAAAACATTCAATTCCTTTCAAGTTCAAATCTAGTACATAAAGTTATTTTCATCATGGTGAATAGAAAAATAATATATTTTACCTGATCAAAGAAGACGAAGTAAGGATGGAAAACAGATGCGTTTAGTGGCGACTGGGCAACAACCTCTCTTAATGCTTTAACCATTTCCTTTTCGTGATTCGTTCCGCTAATATTTATGGCTTGGATAAGAAATCTTGAAGCAATTATTTCGTTTCCGGCTTCATTGAATTTTACGTCCAGCGAGAAAGGATTGGCCGGGAACAACCATAACTGGAATTAAAAAAATATTTATATTAAAATATAAATACACCTACAACTTTTATATATAGATAAATATAAAAAAAATGTTATATGATGATGTAGATGATGAGATGACATGGTTTATTACATATAAATTGTTTTTTTTTTCTATATCTTAATACTTGTTTCGCAACCGACAAATAAAATGTATTAAAAATTGTTACAAATAACTCAACGTCTTAACTAAATATAAATGGGATCACATCAGAAACATTAGCCATCATGTAAAAAAAGAATCATCAGTTGGTTCACTCTTAAAAAGTTATGTGGTAACACAACAAAATGCAGTCGAATTGGGAACCTTGAGTATAAAGAATCGTTTGAAGTGGCTTAAAAATGAAACATTATAAGTATTACGGTAAAATGAAAGATTATCCAAGTGGATACGATTTCAAAAATATATGAAAAATTCAATTAAGTGACCAGACAGAGTGATAAAGAGTTTCTATCCAATTCGTCATAATTTTTTTTCGCGTCACGCTGTATCCCGCATATAGTAGAGTAGACAGAGGGAATCTGAGTACCTATTGTTAAGACACTCCGTTTCCCACTTTCCACCAAATTGAAGCATTGCGTGCTTAGTGGCGGCACTCAACGCCGCGCTTTGCCTTGTTACCGGAAATGAAAGTACTAAACTTACATTTCCTGGAGTGGGAATTGAACCCATAACTTGTCGCGTTTACAGTCGCACGTTTGTGACAGGCGTTATAATTTGTTTTGTTTTTGATTAAAAGTAAAACACGTACCTCTTTAAGATTCGCAATAAAATCTTCCTCGGAGTCGATCGATACGTTCAAATAATCATTATTCCTGTCCACATAATTGACAAATGTTCGAAGCCACGATTCAGTGTATAGCGAATTCGATATATATGACGTATTTTCCAACTTCTGTGTTAGGGTTTCTACTTCGTCCTGAATTTGCGGGTCGGAATAATTATAATTTCCACTTATTACCACCTGTAAAAACCCAACTGCAATATTTAGTCACTTAGGCAAATGAATGTACATACATGAATATAAAGTTTTTAGTTAGTCCTACATATGTATGTAGGCAGAAGTTTTATGACTGGTATAGTCATCGAAAGTGTTACTTGAATGTCGTGGGTTCAAAACGATCTTTTTATTTATAAATCATGTGTGTTTTTTATTATGTTCTATACATAATATATAGAAATTTCTAAGTATGTTGGCATTAGTTTTAATTAAATTGAGGGATAGTTAGAAAATGCGCACATTTTTTATGATAAATAAATAATTAATTGTAGTCTATCTGAATACTTTTCATAAGTGCTACAATGAATAAATTACTAAAGAGATAACTGATTGTTTTACCTGTATTCTGTAAGGAAATTCTCTATAATAAAGATCTTCTCTATCAAAGAACTCTACAGAATAAGAATCCACTTTGGATAATTTCCTTCTTTCCAAACCTTCTTTTAAATTCGTCACTCCGTACCCGGCGCCGGCTAGATACGCTAAGAATACCACTATGACCAGAGCCTTGACTAAGTTGTTATTGAGTAAATTCGCCATGGTCGTCCGGAAAAATGCCATAATGCAGTGCTCTTTGTTGTCTATAGGATTGTTTGGGTCTGCATTGTCGATGCCGCCGCTGCAGAATGCTCGGTACAGCCAAGATTTTTCTTCTGTAAATATGTTTTTGGTATTAAGTAAAATATGGATATATGAATATTGTTTTGTATTAACAAGCCAGTAAGTTAAGACCATCATGACACAGTGGATTGTGGGTTCGATTCCTATTGGAATTTGAATTGAAAATAATTAAAGTGCACTCATTCGGGGGAATGAAAAACGCTCTGGTGAGAGAAATGCAGCATTGGGTTCACGCTTGAATCACGCAAGTCTTGAGTGTCTTGATACTAGGTTTTCCATGATTGCGGAAAAAAGGTGTGAAGCTGAAGAAGAAATCAACAAAACATTTAAATAATTATTTAAATTACAAATTTAATAAATACCTTTTCGTGCTCTTGATTCAGGTAAAACTTTGAGCCACGTCATTGTATGTCGATTTTGTTTTTCCCTATATCCAGAGACTGCAACGCATCCGGAGAAGAACGTTAAATGCCAAACAAATGTGAAACACACAGCAAGACCTGCGAATGCATAATTATTACAGTTTAACAACATTCGTCGCTGTGTTGCAATGTAGAGACTGGAAATGGTTTTACAGGTCAAAGGTTCGATATTTAATTCTATATATTCTCATCGCATAATAGTGTTACTTATAATTATGAACAGCACCTTTCATTACTTCTGTCTACTAGATGTAGTATGCTTGAATTAATCCGAGAAGGAAATAATTTTCGATCCCTTTTTATTAAAATGGAGACGAATATGAAATTTGGATTGTAGCTTGTATGGAATAGAAGTGAAGAAAGCTTATATGTACAAAAATACATTAAATTCATAAAATAAGTATGACACATATTACTCTATAGTCTAGTTTATGTAGCGGTTCACATTTCGATATCATCAAAACAGAAAATGAATAGAATCTAAGAGCGATGGCTTATGTTCGATTAACCATTGGATGTACATTTAAGTATTTTATTTATTGTATAGATATTATTTGTCAAATATCGTCATGTCTGTCTGATTATAAAAAGGGCCGGGTTGAGTTCCGCTATTAACATGCCAAGCCACTTAATAAGGTGTGACAAATCGTTAGGTCAACTCTACCGTCCCATCACTATGCAGATGCGTGAAGATAGAGAGAAATGAAACTGACACCACGACTCAAGTAATTAATTTAATGAAGTTAGTCAATTATCTTACCTTCTTAATAGCGTTACCAAAAATAAAGCATGAAATTACCAATTACAATGTTTTGTAAGAGGATATTAAAGTGAAGGTTGTTTGAGCTATGATTTCACCACACTAGTAAAACACCTTTAAAAGTAATATTACACACATACCTATAAAGTAGGTACTTAGAGGTATTGCGTGTGTACAATAAATTCATATAAAAATGAGAAATATAGACAAATTTATTACTAGGTACTTTAAGTAACTACTAAATAAATACCTGTTTTATAAATATTAGGGGACAATAAAAAAAAGGATTTATATATATTTCTGACTTGAGGCTATCCGATTTAAGGCTGTCATAGGATATGCGCAGGATCAACGTCTGACTGAAAACGCGGTTGGTTCTTGGTTTGATTCCCATTTGGGGAAACGATCATATTTAAATTATTTTCGTTTCTCTGTTCTAGTAAAAAAATATAGCATTAATACGAAATCTCTCCAATTCAGGTGAAAAGTGGAGAGCGTAATGTCTACACTATGTTCTCTCTGGCTACCCTGTTATACAAGAAAAAGCATAAAACTCTTATTTCATAGCGTTAATAACGCATTGCGTAGTGACGTATATGTCACTATATATACATGGATGTTAAATTATGGTAGTATGTGTAACATTTATTTTATTAATTTAATATACTTTTTATGCATTATTTAAAAAATATATTAGCATTATATATATAAACCATAAGTGTGCCAAGTTTCAATCTCCATCGTCCACATAATTTTCGTAAAAAGGAATCCAAAGTTTTTGCTTCACGTATTTATATATAGATTAATAATTGAAAACGGTGTGTTCTAACATTTTGTTTTCTATCAATATATGTACAAAACTTTAAATTTAATATTGCAACCTGTACTGATAGCTTAAGTAACACCATAATTATTTAAATACACTCTTTAAAAAGAACTTAGAAAAATAAAAGACTACCTGAATACATGCAAAAAATTTGCACCGAAGGGAACGGTGAAAAGATGCCGATGAAGAAAGATAGCATATCCGTCACAGATGTGATTGTAATAGAGACGGCCGCTTCAGAAAGCATAATTGCCATTCGTTCCGGTACAGGTAGCGTCGGCGCGGTGCGCCTCCAAGCCGCCAGCATTACAAAAGTATCGTCTATACCGATTCCTAGAAATAATACGTTTGTTTAGCAATGAATAGAAAGGATATAAAAAATTGTATTAAAAACTTATCTTTTTTTGAATTATATTGGTGATAAAAGATATCAGTGTTTCTTGGAAGTTTCGTATAAAAAATGCTACGGGATTTACCGTTTCCCAATCCATTACAGCAAGATTTTTTTTTTTTTTTAAATCTTGCGTAATGTTTATTCTTAAAAAGAATCGTATACAAATGTGAAATTTCACATAGATAAAACAGTAGTGATGTTTATTTATTCTAAAGAAATTATTAACTTTATGACTGTAGGTATATCCCCTATATATATATACAGTCGACATATGTAAAAAAAATACATGACAAAAAAGTAACTTCACAGTTATGAAATTATTTTTTTTGTTTAAAAATGATTCATAAATGTAATTACTTACCAATCATTAAGAACGGTGCAGCAAGATTAATTCCAATGAAAGATATGCCCAAATAAATAGCACATCCAAAAGCAGCTGCAGTTGCCATCACAGCAGAAATATTGCCGAGGAGACCCAACCAAGGCTTAGACCTGACCCAGTCCCCCATCATACATGTTACAATGGAAAATATTCCCATAAGAATGAACGTGGAACTAAAGAAAGGTATGACGGTCTTGGTGTTCTTTTCGAGCTCATGATCAAGTGTCCGGGATGCGAAACGCGCAATCGATATATGTTTAAAACGTCCTGTATCTTCTGCTACTCCTACAGCATCCAAAAATGCATCTTCCCATGCTGCGCCTCTGAAAACATAATTATTATGTAGTACAGCAAAAAATAAACATTGTATATGTTATTGAATTTTAATAAGTAACCATTCATGTGTTAATTTCATATTATTAGTGTTGTATTCTTTAACTAGGCAATAAGTTTACGAGTATCTATTGTTTAAATGTAAATAATATAATGTCATTGAGACAACTACTTATTTAACATTATCTATTGTAGAAAGTCCTATTATATAAATTTCCGTTACTATAAGAAATACTTATTGTAAATATTTTTAGCTATTCTACGGAGCGAGCGTGGGATTGAAATGATTTTAAGCTATTCTTAGGCGTTTTATTCACTATACTTTATAAAAATTATATAAATATATTTTTAATACTGCTTAGTTATATCTGCATCAAATTTTTAAATATCTAATACTTTTCATTTTCAATTAATAATCTTTTGCGCTTCTTGCCTTCTTATAACAGCAAAATACAAATATGTATCGTGAAAAGTAAATTAGAAGTGCCGATTAATCAATCGCTCATATCTCATTCGATATCAGCGAAATTTTCTATTCGTCTCACTGAATGTTACACAGTGTTTTGTATTCGAAACTGTTTTCCAAACCGTGTCAAGATCGGACCATTATCTAAGTTAGTGTTGCTGTATGCTAAATGGCGTGTTATTGAAATTGAAAACAAGCAGTAAAAATTAGAGAGCACTAAAATGGCCATAATATGTTATGATTTTTCAAATTATTTCTTCTTTCGAGCAAATCACCTTATATTATGTTTGTTTCCTTTTGCGTGTGTTGTTAATTCTAGAGATATTATACATACAACTAGCGGACGCTCGTGTGTTTTAATTGCCTCTTTTGAAGTTTTATCTACGTTTAATGTTATTGCCTTGAGTTGAGTTTGTTCTGAGATAGCTTTCTGTATGGTAATGGCCGAATATAACATCAGAGGAACATTCTTTAAGAGGATTATGTCACATAAAATACTAGATTAGGTAAGAGCTGAATTTAAAGTAGTTGTCAAAAAGCTTTTACACTTTCTTTATCGCTTGATTTTAGGCGAAAAAAAATAAAGTACAAAAAAAGAATATATTTTTTTATCAAAGATAACTATTATAACCACCATAGTTTTTTGGTATTATGAATATTTCTACATACGAAATAAAAGCATAAAGAACAAATGTATAGTTGATTCTTATAATCTATGTTTTATGCTGAAAGTCTCAAAATATGTCAATATTCTAAATGTAAGCTAATCAAATATATATATATATATATATATATATATATATATATATATATATATAAAAAAAAAAAAGTGTCGCAAGACTTCTACCGCGTCCATCTAGTGCTTTCTTCGTAAGGTTACTAGTCTATTAATTAAACTAGTTCTAGCCCGCAATATATTAGACTACAGAATGTAAAATATCATTTTTTTCCGTTTCAGTTTGAATTTTGGGAATCTTCTTAGTGTCTCTCTGTATTCGCCAAATCTATATGCTAAATTTCAGCTTTCCACGCTCTGTAGTTTCGGCTTTACGTTTTCAGGCAGTCACTCAGTAATGCTTGAGTTATATATATTTATAATACATAGACTTATTTCTTATTTCGCGATTTCTAAATTGTACTTGTTTATAACGTTACAAATGGTATTGTCTCATTTTTAGGAATTTTTTGAACTCTATAACATAAAGCTTTAATATAAATATGACTTTAATATATTTTTATGATCAAAGAGCTTAAGTTTTACTAGTTTAGCTTTTTATTTTATTCGCCTTAATGATTGTTCAATTGAATTTAAAATTTTAAGGGAACTATTTTTCAGGTTTGTTTAGAAATAATGCAGCATTCGGGAGCTATCTCTTTCTATAGTTTCACACACATATGTACTTAGATATGGAGTATGTATTGTTAAGACATTGAGTCCGTGAACTTCCAGCTTACTTTTTGAACACATATAACAACGAACACTAACTAACCAGACTGGAATAAGCCACAGTTATTCTGATCCGACAGTGACATTACTATTTACAGGTTTTAAGACGTTTCTAGATCAGGTCAAGGCGGCAAGGATTGAACTACGCAATGTTTTGCTGATTATCGAATTTTCTCGTACTTCCAAAACGTAAATGGCACTATTACATATAAATATAGGTTTATATATAACTTATTCTTGAATATGACATGTAATTAAAATGCCCTTTTAAAATGAACTTTTTATAAAACGAGTTCTAAGAGTGTGACAAAAAATTTGATAAAAACACAAAGTATTTCCTACAAGACTATATCTATATTATTATAACTTCATGTATCCCACATATAGCAAGGTAGGTAGATGGAACCAGAGAACCTAGTGTTAAGACACTCCGTTCTCTTTCAACAATTCCGTTAACCACATTCCGCCGAATTGAGGCATTGCGTTTGGCAATGAGTGGCGGAAATCAACAACAATAATATTATTATAGTAGTTGTATATTATAATCATGTTAGTTAATTTAATTTTATCAGCTCACGCTTCACACCGCTTATTAGAGTAGACAAAGTGGACTCAATATCATGACACTCCATTCCCCTCCTTTCTCCCGAGCTCAAGACATTGCGCATTGAGTGGCGGAACTCAACGCCACGTTTTGTTTAGCAGAGCGGGGAAATGAAAATAATTTAAACACAGTCATTCCCCTAATAGGGAATCAAATCCACAACACTCGCTTTCATGTCTATTTCTCTAGATATAGTAACACATATCTTTTTTTAATTACATATTTAAATAAGTAGATAATTTAGTGTTTGCTGATTAAATGAAAATGTATTTTGGAATCCAAAAGTATCGGTTGGAATAGATTAATAAAGTTTAACTTATATACTTCTATGAATTTTTAATACCTTAATACTCATAATTTGTAAGCTGTATATTTGTCAGTTCTTTTTGTTCTATTTTAATTCTGCGGTATAAATACAACTAATAGCTGCTACGGCGATGGCTAGGATTAGTTTTAGGGCGGGAATAATTATTTATTATGATTATTTTTTTTATTGGCAAAAATCATACGACGATCCGTATACATTTTTAATGTTTTTAGAAGCTTGAAATATTAAATCTGCACAGGGTGATAAATTATTTTTGTATATTACACATTTAAAAAAAAAATATATATAATCAAATTCTAAAATATTTGCTTTAATTGCATAAACTATCTCAAATTGTAATGTACGAGTATAACCTTGTGCCATATTAATTATACAAGAAATTGTTATTTTTATTTTAGGCTAGTATCGCCTTTAATACAAAGTCTAAAACATTATTTAAACGTAATCTAACTCGTTGTCAATTTTATTACCATTTGGCGATAATTAAAAGATTAAATTTAAATTATTTCATTATAAGATAGATAGAGATATAAGAAAGAACGCGGTGTTGGGTTCTGACACCCGGTATGCAATATCGATATGCAATATAAGTGTAGGGCTAAGGTATTTATGCGGGAGATACGTGAAGTTATTCATTACTTTTTAGAACAATTTTCTGCATTCACAAATCATAATTTAATAAGATTTTAAATGCTATTTTCAAATAACTGCACATTATGTCCGTGAACATTACAGATGAACTCGTTACATAAACGAGTATCTGTGTCGCGTCATAATCTTTCTCTTTTTTGTTTTGGACTCGTTTCCTTATACATTTTATATCGAAATACTTATTAATATTGACATAGTTATGTTTTATGATAGTAAAGAGAAAAAAATATATTTTTTTAGCTTCTCATATTTATTTATTGGTTTTTAAACATAAGTACAGTTACAATATATAAAAAATACAATTACACGTATAAAAAAACATTTTAGAACAATACAGTAACCGTACACATGTATGTTACGATAAACACCACAATATTAATATGAGAGAAAATAGCATATAAACGCAAGGGATTATCGTTCATAAATTTACAAAACTGCTAAAAATTTTACACCACAAAAATTACTTAGAAAAAGGGAATATAAATAAGAAATACTAAGTTACATGATATAAGTTTTTTGCTTTTCCATTTTATAGGCGAGTTTACTGATATTCGTATCGGCGGAAAGTGGGTATTTCCTTCGAATTGAGGCATGGCATGCTGAGAGGTGAAACTCAACGCCGTGCTTTCTTGTTACCAGATCAAATAAATGATGATACAAAATATTATTATAATTATAATAAATATTTAATATTTTCATTTCCTGGAGTGAGAATCGAACCCACAACCTGTTACGCTTACAATGGCACGCTTTGTGCCTCTGTGCCACCACTGACCTCAAAAAAATATTTTTTTTATAAAAATATATAAAATGATGTTAAGAACATTAGATATGTTAATGTTGTTGTCAGTTGACATATCGACAAGTGCAAAAGCACAATTTTACCAATGCCAATTAAAGGTTCCTTCGGTTGTAATGATGTCATTATTCAAAGGATTTATTATTATTATTTTATCATTATTTAAAAGATTAATTTACTTCGAATAATGACAAAATTACATTCTTAGGAACTTTTAAATATGCCTTTTGTAAATTGTGTTTTTACAATTATACCAGTGGCGTATACGTGGGCCCCGTAATATATTACATTTCTTTTCATAAAAAACTACTAAGTCAGTGGTAATATATTAATAATAATATGAGAATATTTAAAAAAAAAACTTGTATTATTAATACGACGATTTATGATACGCCATAAAGCTGTACGATCTTCTTCTTCTTCTTCTTCTTAGCATTTATCCCGGCTAGCCAGGGTCTGCCTTCCTACTTAACCTACTCCACTTTGCACGATCTTCTGCATCACGGGTGGTTAGTCCATTGGCTCTCATATCCTGCTTCACGACATCCAGCCATCGCTTCCTTGGGCGTCCCGGCGGTCTAACTCCAGGGACAGATATATCAAGGCATTTTCTTCCGACATAGTGTTCGGGACGGCGCGCAACGTGGCCGTACCATCTCAAGCGGCGCTCTTGGAGCTTATCCGCTACGTCACGGACCCGAAGACTACCTCGAATGAATGTGTTACGTATGCGGTCGGCCCGCGTAACGCCACACATCCATCTCAGCATCTTCATCTCCGTGACGCGAAGCTCCTGAGTGTGCCGAGACAGCGCCGGCCAACATTCGCTACCGTATAGAAGAACAGGTCGGATTATGCACTTGTATATCCGTCCCTTGAGCTTGGGCGGTATTCTGCGGTCGCAGACCACACCAGTGACCTCACGCCATTTGGCCCAAGCAGCGCATATCCGGGCTTGGACATCGTGATCGATGCCTCCGGACTCGTGCAAAACGGATCCAAGGTACCTGAACTTTTCCGACTTAACGGCTGGTTCAGGACCTATATGGATAGTGTCAGAGTCCGGGCTCCCGCATGCCATGTACTCGGTCTTCGACACATTTAGTTTAAGACCGCCGTTCTCAAGCGTACCCTTCCAGAGGTTCACTTTCTGCTCCAGCCTCGTCCGGTCTTCGTCAATGAGCGCTATGTCATCGGCATACATCATCAACCATGGAGGTTGGTCCTGAATGTAAACCGAGACAGTATCTAAGACTACATTAAACAAAAACGGACTAAGCGCCGAGCCTTGGTGAACCCCTACCGTAATCGGAAAAGGTTTGGTGTCGCCAACAGCAGTCCTAACCATTGAAACGGAATCACGGTACATATCTCTAATAATGCCAATATAGATCTCAGGGATCCCCTTGGCTCGCAATGCCCACCAGATACATTGACGAGGCACACAGTCAAAGGCCTTCTGCAGATCTAAAAATGCCACATGCAGAGCTCTCCTTTTTTCCCTGTAAGCCTCCATCAAAGTTCTGAGGGCAAAAATGGCGTCCATGGTACCGGATCCTGACTGAAATCCATACTGACATCCAGAGACAGTACACTCTCGGCGAAGCCTGAGATCGATTATGCGCTCGAAGAGCTTCATGGTGTGACTCATGATCTTGATCCCTCTATAATTACCACAATCTTGAACACTGCCCCTTCCCTTGTAAATAGGGGTAATGAAACTGTACCGCCACTGTTGTGGCATCGTACCAGTGCTCAAGATGCGGTTGAAGAGATCAGTGAGTATGAGCACACCAAGAGAGCCCAACGATTTCCACGCCTCGATCGGAATGTCGTCAGGCCCCACCGCTTTCCGGTTCTTCATGGGTCGAAGACAATTTCGAGTTTCGTCAAGGGTTATTGGGGCAACAAGTCCGAGGTTAGGAAGCGGTTCGGAAGGAAGACTACACGGATGCTGAGTGTTCAGCAGCTCCTTGAAGTAGCCCCTCCATCTCTCCTTCACAGAGCCCTGATCACAAAGCAGCGTACCTCGGGAGTCCTTGACACAGAGACATTTGGAAATGTCTTGTGTCGCTTTATCCCGAGCACGTGCCAGTTTATATATGAGCTTCTGCCCCTCCGCAGTTTCAAGTTTATCGTAAAGTGGTGATAAACTCTCACTGCGGGCTCTGGCTACAGCTGTTTTGCTGGCACGTTTCGCCGCAATGTAATCCACTCTGTCTTCAGGGGAGTTGGAATTCTGCCACTTCTTAAAAGCAGCCTTCTTTTTCCGAATCGCTTCCTGCACCTTGTCATTCCACCACCATGTCTCCCTGTCGATGACTCGTCCTCCCCTAGAAATGCCAAGAACTCGTTTACCTGCAGTAATAATTGCTGACTGGGCTCGATCCCAAGCTTCCTGGGCAGTTTGGGTGTCAGTCGATAGATTTTGACTTTTAACCTCTGCCAGAAAGTCGGTCTGCATCGGCCCATCCAACAACCACCACTTGATCCTAGGGTCACGTTTCTCGACAACTTTCTTTTTCGGAGTAACGACATAGTCCATGACAAGAAGACGATGTTGGGCCGTTAGGCTTTCACCAGGAATGACCTTACAGTTAGTGACCTTGCCTATATGACACCGTCTGGTCAGCAGATAATCTATTTGAGTTGAGTGGGACCCGCTCTTATACGTGATAAGGTGCTGGGAACTCTTTTGGAAGAACGTGTTCACGATGGCCAAGTCAGACGCAATACAGGTTCTCAGAGTATTTTCTCCCTCTGCATTGCGACGACCATAACCAAAACCACCGTGAACACGCTCATACGTGTCCCCAGCCCTACCCACGTGGCCGTTTAAGTCCCCCCCAACTATGATTACCTCGGCAGATGGTATGGCGCGTAGCACCCCTTCAAACTGTTCCCAGAATGACTCCTTTTCGGCGCCACTACAACCCGCCTGAGGGGCATAGGCGCTGATCAAGTTGGTGATGACACCCTCAATCAGTACCTTCACCCGCATCAAGCGATCGCAGCGACGTTCGACTTCGAGGAGACCACTCCGAAGCTCTTGAGAGAGCACTACCGCCACACCGGTCTTACCCGAGGGCGACCCAGTGTATATAAGCTGGTAACCCTGTCCGATGTTACGGGACTTATTGCCTTTCCAGCGTGTTTCCTGTAGGAAGACACACTGGACCCGACGTCTCACGAGTACATCTGCGAGTTCTCTGCATCGTCCGGTTAGAGATGTATGTGTATGTTTATTAACATAGAGATCGTACAGCTTTATGGCGTATCAAACGGCGTATTATATGATATTATTTAGTTTTGTAATCATTTTATTTATGTCGTATATTGCATTTGAATTCATTGAGAAATAGTTAAGGAAAAAACTATTCTACTTGTATAAAGTCACCTTTCTCACTCAGTTTTTATTGAGCAATGTTCTAGTATATTTCATATTATGTTATATTTTTTATTATGGTGTTTAGTGGTAAATCATTCCATTCTCTACTTTTTGCTCATTACGTGCTTGAAAGGCGTAATTAAACTCTGCAGTTTTTCTAAATAAACGCAGCTAAAATGGGTAGATATAGGATTAAAATTATCTGTTTTGTGGAGAAGTTTAATACGACGTTTTACACTCAACACGTAATGTTACACTTGGTTCTTTTTAAGAATCGTAAAGCTGATAAAATATATTATATATAGAAAAAGCCTATGACCATCATGCTGCAGTAAACACATGTGTATGTCAAACTTGTAAAGTATCGATGTAGGCCTTGACCTATTAATACTATAGTTTCACTAGACTTAATGTGAAAAGTAGAACGCACACAATAAATGCAAAATCCCAGACAATTTTACCACAAAGCGATTGTTTCTACTTTATTTCTCTTGCTTTCCAGCCTTACAAATATTTGTAAAAGTGAGTAATTACACTATTGTTTGAACACGCGAATAGATAGTATCTTAGTATTGTTTGCTTTCACCGGGTATAAGCTCTAAATATGGTATATGCAATAAAAAAAATATTTTTAAAATATATTTTTATAAAGTTTAGCTTACGACTTACTTAGGAATAAAGAAAGATTTGTTAGTTACAAACTTTTTATATATTCTTCTGAAGCTTTTTAAAGTAATAAAACATATATTTGGTGCAATATGGATTGGCAATATGTACTTGACAATTTAAATGTTGTAAAAAAAATTAGTCGGTGAAACGACGAGATTGATTTGATTTCTTAGTCTGTCTATATTACAATACTGATATTTCTACATATTTTGTGTCTTCCAAGACAAGTGTGGTATATCTTTTTCAAGTTATACTCAAATTAGCATAGACAGAATTCATTTTACTCGTTGTCTTCACCACATAAAGCATATTATTAGCATAAAAATGTATGTACATAAATAAAAAAAAAATAAAAAATTCCCGAGCAGTATTTGAACCTAGAACGTCCATAATATATTCTTATACATTTCTAATATATATATATATATATATATATATATATATATATATA
>JAKGSA010000203.1:560781-588451 GCA_033558755.1 Philaethria dido | reverse complement strand
AGTGTTCAGCAGCTCCTTGAAGTAGCCCCTCCATCTCTCCTTCACAGAGCCCTGATCACAAAGCAGCGTACCTCGGGAGTCCTTGACACAGAGACATTTGGAAATGTCTTGTGTCGCTTTATCCCGAGCACGTGCCAGTTTATATATGAGCTTCTGCCCCTCCGCAGTTTCAAGTTTATCGTAAAGTGGTGATAAACTCTCACTGCGGGCTCTGGCTACAGCTGTTTTGCTGGCACGTTTCGCCGCAATGTAATCCACTCTGTCTTCAGGGGAGTTGGAATTCTGCCACTTCTTAAAAGCAGCCTTCTTTTTCCGAATCGCTTCCTGCACCTTGTCATTCCACCACCATGTCTCCCTGTCGATGACTCGTCCTCCCCTAGAAATGCCAAGAACTCGTTTACCTGCAGTAATAATTGCTGACTGGGCTCGATCCCAAGCTTCCTGGGCAGTTTGGGTGTCAGTCGATAGATTTTGACTTTTAACCTCTGCCAGAAAGTCGGTCTGCATCGGCCCATCCAACAACCACCACTTGATCCTAGGGTCACGTTTCTCGACAACTTTCTTTTTCGGAGTAACGACATAGTCCATGACAAGAAGACGATGTTGGGCCGTTAGGCTTTCACCAGGAATGACCTTACAGTTAGTGACCTTGCCTATATGACACCGTCTGGTCAGCAGATAATCTATTTGAGTTGAGTGGGACCCGCTCTTATACGTGATAAGGTGCTGGGAACTCTTTTGGAAGAACGTGTTCACGATGGCCAAGTCAGACGCAATACAGGTTCTCAGAGTATTTTCTCCCTCTGCATTGCGACGACCATAACCAAAACCACCGTGAACACGCTCATACGTGTCCCCAGCCCTACCCACGTGGCCGTTTAAGTCCCCCCCAACTATGATTACCTCGGCAGATGGTATGGCGCGTAGCACCCCTTCAAACTGTTCCCAGAATGACTCCTTTTCGGCGCCACTACAACCCGCCTGAGGGGCATAGGCGCTGATCAAGTTGGTGATGACACCCTCAATCAGTACCTTCACCCGCATCAAGCGATCGCAGCGACGTTCGACTTCGAGGAGACCACTCCGAAGCTCTTGAGAGAGCACTACCGCCACACCGGTCTTACCCAAGGGCGACCCAGTGTATATAAGCTGGTAACCCTGTCCGATGTTACGGGACTTATTGCCTTTCCAGCGTGTTTCCTGTAGGAAGACACACTGGACCCGACGTCTCACGAGTACATCTGCGAGTTCTCTGCATCGTCCGGTTAGAGAGCCAATATTCCATGTTGCAAAGCGGAGTTTCTTTCTGGGTACTTGCGTCTTTAGCCGTGCCCGTACTTGACACGGTAGCCCTTGCCCACTTATCGCAGGTGTAGGGCGATGTGCCTGCGCGTCGTTTAACGGCGACGCCCTAGCCATACCCAGCATTTTCCTTGATCTACCCATTTGATTGGCGGAGATTGGTTTTATTGGAGCGACTGCCATCTGACCTCCAAAACCCATTATGGGTAAAACCAAGGGAGAGGATAAGTCAAGAAAGGAAAAGAGAGAAGGAGATCAGGACAGGGGGAATGAAAGGACACCACTTTCATGGATTGGATGATAGGAGTATGATAGTGGTGGCTCGAGGATCCGGGGTCGCGTACCCGTATGACCTAAACCAAGTATCGGACAGATACTTGACAGGACACCCTCTGGATTAAAAAAAAATTGAAAAACTATGCTATATAAATCTCAAATTCTTGCATAAAGCGAAAAACGTACATAGAGTATCTTGACACAAGGTTCCCTCTGCCTATCCTGCTATACGAAAAAAAGGCTAATATTTAATAAATATTTTTTATACATACAGACCTCATATATCCGAAGTTTCGCAAGCGTGACGCATGACGCAACGTGTGACTAATCAAACAAGATAAGAAACGCAATTACAATTACTTCATTTATATGAGATGACGCTATAAATATAATCTAGTGTGGTAATAAAAAAAAAGTTTTAGCGATTTATTGCGGCTATTTTATTTTTATGGCAACTCTTCTATGAAGACATGAAGCCAGATCTATTAAGAAAAGCTGTTTAAAATTTTTAATTATTACATGTATAAAATGCATTCTGTGAGGCAAAGAGATAGATAATCATTTTATGATATAAGCTCGCAACTATATTGGCCTGAATTACAGAACATAAAATATCAATTATTCCAATTTCCATAGAAATTTGCGAAAAATCTTTTCTTAATGGTCCTGTATTTCTCAAAACCTACATCCTGTATTTTGGGTTTTTACATCCAGTAGCCTTTGTCAGCCACTCAATAACGCAAGAGTTTTGTATATAAAGATTATAAGCAGAATGTACATTTCTATTATCAAAGAGTGAAATTATACTATTGGACAGACCATGTCTCGTAATGTGTATAATTTACTAAATATAAATAATGGAAGTGGCCTAAAAAAATACAAACGATTCAGTGATTAAAAATATTAGATTAGATCACACTTTACCCCACATAGCAGGGTAGCCAGAAACAGTCAACTTTCATTTCCTGGAGTGGGAATCGAACCCACAACCTGGCTTGTTTACAGATTAAAAAACCAAACTGAAAAAAAATTATATTTAAATATGTAGTTTTCCTTCCTACAAATAACCAATCAGATATTGATTTATTATTAATTACTTCCTTTTACACAAATATTCAGAAACCGATTAATTTAGGATTGCTAATGTTAAAGCAATTTATATTACAAAAAGTAACAAAACCTTGCATGTTATTTTTGATTTACACAATATTGCATGTAAATTCAATTAAAGTTTTAAGTATGTTATTTCTTTCTCAAATAAGAAAGAAATAATATTGTATGTACACTACTGAAGTTCTAAATAGCTTTTAATTAAATATTTACTATGTTAAAGGTACCTAAATATCAAATTTTAAATGTTTAGACATTACTTGTTATTTAGAAAAGTATATGTGTCGATAAATTTTATCTCCAAACCTAATATAGTAAGTTTTTCATGTAAACAATCATAGTTAGCAGAAATCTACTATCTGTTCAAAAAATAACAATTCAAAACAAAAAACACATTACACATTTTTTGGTCCTCACAATATTAAATTATAAACTTGAATATATTACATTTAAATGTTTATCCTAATAAAAAGCATAAATTAAATCAATTTGAAGGAATCTCAAAAATATGCATAGATTAAATTTAATAAATAAAAATAATATATGCTTTATTTATTCTATGTAAGCAATCATTTATAAAATAATTTAAAACAATTTACTGTACACATTATCAGCACTATAAAGGTTCATAATCAAAACAACAATAAATATTTATCATTAACTTAATCACTAATAACCACAGAAAACACAAAGAAATCTTTTGCTTTACTAGATATGTTTACATGATAAACAATATTTCTTTTATTCATTCAAATATATTATAATATTCATAGCATGAGTCAATATGAAGTAACAATTTATCATTGTGTTATAACAAGTCCTAACTTGTAAACAAAGCTAAACAATACTCACCAATTGAAATTCTCTCCGCCTGTCATAGGCCTTCTTTATGGCTCTGTCTAACCACAAGGAATGGATATGTGGTGCATAATGCATGAACAATCGGCTATCTAATGAAGCCGTACTGTTGAAGTGCATTGCCTGCTGGCCGATGTCAAGATTCCTCGGGTTCTCCCAAGGAATTGCGAGCTTATCCCTCGCGTCCACTAACACTTGGATGCCCTTTACAATGTTCTGGTATATCACATGCTGATACTCGCGCACTAGTTCCGGTTCGAACTTCACTTTGTGTATTATCCTCATCTGTTTCAGGAATGTTGATTTTCCGCTTTCACCCGCACCGAGTAGCAATAGCTTTACCTGCCGCCGTAGAGTTTGTTTATCTTTTTCAAGTATTTTGTCTATTTCCTTGCTCCTGTACCTTTGCTCTATTTCCTCTGGCGAGAGCTTGAGACGCAACCAGCAAGTCAGAACCTCGGTACAACAGGTACATGACCACAGTTCGTTGGCCATTTTGCATGATTATCGACACTCACATAAAAGGCTAATACCGAACAATCATACAAAAACACTATATTTAACATTTACGACACACTCATTTTGAAATAAACACTTTATTCTAAATGATATTATTAAAATAACTTTATATCCGGAATAAGACGTACACACGCATTTACCCCTCCCAAACTCATTGAGAAAAATAAAATGAGAATTTGTGAAAAAGACCACAGAACTAAATAAAAGTGTTACCAATATAAAAAAATATCTAACATTCAAATGACATTAAATTGATGTCCCATTTAATTATATTTTTTTTTATTTGAAAGTAAAATAAAAAGATACTCTCTTTGGAAATTATGGGAAATGAATAATATATGAAATAATCGTATATCTCTTGATTTAAGAATTATTTTATGACTTCCTAACGTCAATGTTGACGTACTGCATATAAAAATATATGTAATGAAATTTATACTTGGAGTTTCTTAATATGCAGTGTTCTTGATAAGTTGTTTTTTATTATTATCATACCTCATGTATTTAATATGTGATATTAATTATAATCTATATAATGAATTTTAATATAAGTCAAAACGTAATGCCAAAAACATATGACAAACCTTGTCATGCCTTGTCAACAAGTTGCGCGCATATAAGTGCACGTGTTCTGTTTCCAACTATAAAAAATCTATTATTTATATTATACTTTCTATCATCTAAACCTAGCAAAATTCAAAGAGAATATAAATTTTCATTAAAATTAAACTTATAAGACCTAAAGATGTAAGATATTTGTGCAATGTCTAAAGAAGGTTATAGTGCCGAAAAGAAAGAAGGTGACAGTAAAGTAGTGTTAGAGAAGTTACAATCATATTTAAAAGACAAGAGGAGCATAGAATCAGCGGAGTCCAACATTGGGTACAATAAGCCAAGCACTAGTTTTGAGCAAAATCCGCACACAACTATCACTGACGATAATAGTAACGTGTTGAGAGAAGTATTGAACCATAAGAAGGCTGAATTACTTCGACAGCCTGAGATAGTGGAATTTCTGAAAACACTGACATCAGATATAAAGAAAAGTATATCACTAGAACAAAAATAATGGCTCTCAATGGTCATAAAAGTGTAGCATCCTTGATGCGTAAAACTCTCGATCGCCAAGCAGCTATTGCTCGTATGAAAGTAAATTTCAAGAGAAAACAAATTGAGCAAATTCTATTTACTTATGTAAGAGATGGTAATTCTGGGTCTTATAATGACTTACTAGCTATTTTAAAGGACTGTCCATTAAATGATGACAACTTTAGAATACTGTTTGAAGATTGTTTGACTTGTGTAGTGTTATTAGGCAGAGAGTTAAAGCCATTTGTAAACACTTTATGTTCAATAGAATGGGCAAGTAGAGATGAAGAATTAGTGGAAATATATAGTAGATTTATTTTGAGTTTAGTCACAGCACATACTTACCATTGTCCAAGGATAATGTCCTCTTTAGTTAAATTGTTTAAAGGTATGTTTTAACACATTTAATTAGGACATATATTACTTAGATCAATTTATAAATATAAATAAGTAAGAGAAAATATTTTAAGTTGTCATTAAGTTTGTCATACATTTAATAATATTGTGCAATATATACTTCTTATCTGTTAAAGTTTTAATCTGTAATGTTAAATTATTTGTTTCAGCCGAGGGTGAAAACTGGGGAGATAGTCCAAAACAAGAAACAGTATCAATATGGTCCAACATTCACGCACTGATAGCTCAAATAGTAGCAGTTATGCCTATGTAAGAATTTATTTATTGATATTGTATAATATTGCAAATTACAAATTAATGATTCTTATTAGTTATTAAGAATGTAAAACCATCGTAATTTAAGAAACTTGTAGATTTATTTATAGATTTTAATTTATTATTGTACTTTGATGCAAACAATTTTTTAGAGCAAAATATTGATCTAAAATTATTATGTTACATTATAATTTGTAATTCATAATATGTTTCTCTGCTCTGGTAAGACAAAGTGCACCACTGAATTCTGCCACTCAACAAGAAATGTCAAAAATTTGGTCAGAAAGTGGAGAAAAGAGTGTCCTAAACTAGGTTTTTTCTGATGACACTAACTCCTATGCTGTATATTAGTCTCATTCCCCTGCTCTGGTACAATAAAGTGCAGTGTTGCGTTTTACTACTCTAAGTAGAGCCTACTACACTAAGTAGAAACGCCTGTTGTGGCGCAGAGGCACAAATGTGCGACTGTGAACGCGAAAGGTTGTGGGTTCGACTCCCACTCTAGGAAATGTAAAATTTTGTATTTTCATTTCTTGGGTTTGGTAACAAGGCAAAGAGCGGCGTTGAATTCCGCCACTTAACACGCATAGCATCAATTCAGCGGAAAGTGGGGTACGGAATAATTGTTGAAAGAGAATGGAGTGTATTAACACTAGATTCTCTGGTTCCCTCTGCCTACCCTGCTATATGCAGGATACAGCATGAAGTTAAAAAAGAAAAAAGATTATTATATCATTATTGAAAATATTATTTGCTTCACTAATATGTAATGATGTCATGTTTTTTAATATTTTTTTTACCATACATTAATATTACTATGGAAAAAATAATTTAAAATATTATTCTATTATGAAGTTATGTATTATTATTATTCAAATTGAAAATGTTATTTTCAGGACCAGTGACCTCTTAATACACACAGTAATTGAACAATTCCCATATTACAAGACAGGTTGCTTTCCAAATAGAGCCTATATTCATAATTTAATATGGATGAGTAAATACATACCGTCTCTGAGAGAACAAATTATGATCACAATTGTCAATAAGTAAGTATTTGAATTTCATTTTTTATTGCTTTTTTTATATGACCTGTTGTGACACATTTGATTCCCATTCGGAGGACATGATTATATTTAAGCTGTACTGTTACTTCTATTTGTCAGCTCTGGCAAAGAGCAAAAGGGGCAATTGGTTTCATCACTTAACAGGCAATATGTGGAATTTGAGTGGAAAACAACAAATGGAGTGGCTTGACACTAGGTTCTCTAACTATAGTTGTTTTAAAATTTTGTTCATTTCCAAACCATATTGCTTGCAGCATTTATGCAATTTCAGTATATAACGCATATACAGTATTTAAAAACTGTTGTGGCGCAGTGGGCCAGTGTTTGACTGTAAATGCTATCGGTTGTAGATTTGATTCCCATTTAGAGAAAGATTTTTTTCCATCTAAGTATTTAGAGGTACTACTTAATCTGGTATTATATTAAATTAAATTTTACTTTAATTTCAATGTTTACGAGGTGTCCTGCCATTTCTTCTGTACTTCTTTCTTTACAATATATTCTTTATATTAATTTTATTCTTTTTCAGAATGGTAGACATGGACACAAATATAGTTGATCGTAACAAAAACAAACAAGAAACAATATTTGATATGGAAATAGATGAAAAGGATGAAATAAGTGAGACCCTCGACTATTGTATGTTAGAAATGTTAAAATGGCTTGAAGATGAACGAGATCCGGTTTTAAATATAATGTGCAATGTTTTTGAGAGAGTTATATTACCTACACATGGAACTAGGTGAGGAACTTTCTTAGTTTTTTTTCTTTCATGCTGTATCCCGCTCATAGCAGGGTAGGCATAGGGAACCTCTTAACATTTTCGTGCCCAACTTTCCTTTGCTGAGTGGCTGAACTCGACACTGAGCTTTGCTTTGTTTTTTTTTTATTTAACATAATAACGGGTTTAACGGGGATAACCGGTCCTATTTGTGTGTATGTATGGGTTACTGGTACAAGTGCTTTAACAGCTACAACTTTACAGGAGAGTCATTTAAAAATTGTTAAGGTTGTAATTTTTGTTATTATTCCAAAGGATTTATTAAAGTTTTTTTCGTCATTATTGAAGGAATTCATTATTTATGGGGTTCATTTACTTTGAATTGCATTCTTTTGTTTGATTGATTTGATTGTATGGCTGTAAATGCAACGAATGTGGGTTAGATTGCCATTTCAGGAAATGAATATATTTCAATATTTTTATTTCTCCGATCTGGTAATGTAAAACGCGGCGTTGAGTTCCGCCACTAAACACCCAACCCTCCTATGCGGGATAAATACCATACACCATATGAATGGTAAATGCAATAATGAGTCACACCAACACATCTAAATCTTATTAAAAAAGTGAATGCGCCTGTTCTTGCAAATAACAATAGTTTTCGTTTTATCAAAATCGGGCTAGGATTTCAGAAATTACAGCGTATTAAATTTTGAATATTTTTAAAATTAGCTTTCCGTTGATATCGGCTTGTGACCTCATGTGGCGATAAGTACAATATTTTCTTTTTTTTTAACTTCCCGCTGTATCCCGCATATAGCTGGGTAGGCACAGGGAATCTGAGAACCTAGTGTTAAGACACTCCGTTCTCTTACAACAATTCCGTTCCCCACTTACCTACCACTTACCTACCTTATTGAGGAATTTGAATAAAAAAATAATATTTTAAATTATATGTTTATAATTTCAGGCACGTTCAGTTTTTACTGCTATATACAATATCAATAAACCAACAGTGTGCAGATCGTATATTTACCAACTTATGGGTAGTTGCAGCGGGCTTGCACGGTTTGGGACCTGGTGCTTTGTCAACTAGGAGGACCGCTGCTAGCCATTTGGCAGGTTTGTGGTTTTTTTTTCTATTATTTATATTCTTTATTTCTTTGTTTTTTTTTGAAGTGTAGTTTATGTAATTGGGTTAAGATTAATATTTTGATATGTAAGTAATTTAAATGTAGCTGGATTCGAATCTGTGCTTCTTAGAATGCATCTAAGAGGTGCCTGTAGCTTATTTTATATATTTCTAAATATATTTTTAGGTTTTTGTTTGTATTCTTTAGAAAGGAGTATTTTGTAACATTTTAAGCGTCTTTGTAATATTACAACTACTTTGTTAAGTATTAAAGTCTATTATGGCTAGAGCTGTTCGAATATTTATTTTTAGAACAAAGCCATTATGACGTTGTGAGAGAGTGTCTGACTGTACGATTGGTTGTGGGTTCGATTCCAACTCCAGGAAATGGATTTTTTCATTTCCTGGGTTTGGTAACAAGGCAAAGCGCGGCGTTGAGTTTCGCCACTCTGCACGCAATGCCTCAATACGGCGGAAAGTGGGGAACGGAGTGTCTTTACACTAGGTTCCTTCTGCCTACCCTGCTATATGCTATGTATGTATGCTATTCATTATTTTTATTTCTCTGCCCTCCCAAAGATATAAATATATTAATGATTTTCATTTTTCTGCTCCAATAACATGAAGCGTTGCGTTGAGTTCCACCACTCACCACGCAAACGGTTGATTTCTGGTAGATAATTGAGAAGCTAATATATAGGAAAAAACTTAAAGCTAAAGAAATAATATGAAACATAAATATGTATACATATATTTTTTCAATTCCACAGGCCTATTAGCAAGATGTGTAAGAGTACCAAACTCCAGAATGATACATTATTTAAAAACAATGGCGGAATGGTGTCATGCATACATAACAGCGACCCAGGAGTCCACTGTGGCAGATAATATGAAAATGCATGGAGCATTCCATGCTATATGCCACGCTATATTCTATCTGGTAGCCTTCAAAAATCATCATTTGTTTATAAATAAGGAAAGTGAGTATGTCTTTTGGTTTTTTTTTTAGTATTGGGTTATGGTGGTATTGAACTTACTAAATTGTACGTCTAATACAGTGATTCTCAACCATTTTTTTTGTTGCGGCAGATATTTAACGATTTCAAAATTTGGCGGCACATAACGAAAAAGATAAAATTTATTTACTTACTACAACACACTATATAATTAAATAATAATAACATTATCATATATTTGCAAAATTTGGTAGCCCACTTTTGAAATTTGGCAAACAAAAGTGCCGCGGCACAGTGGTTGAGTGGTCTAATATATAAAGTTTTCTTTTTTTTTTTTTTTTTTAACTTATTGCATGCATTCTTATTTATCTGTGTGTCAAAAAAATAGTTATTTTGTTTATGATGAAGAACGGAAATTCCGTTCTTTGCTTTACGGTGGAATTGAAGTCATTGCATATTGAGTGTCGACGTTTCGACGTATCGACATAATCGCCGCGCTATTTCACACCAAAGCGGGCAAATGAAAATAGTTTTAATATAATAATTCGCCTGAGTTAGGACGGGACTAACAATCATAGCAATTACATTTACACTGCGTCGCCATGGCATTGCCTAAAATTATTACCAGACGCAAATAAGTTGAAAAATTAAAATTGCATATTTTAGAGAGCAGTTAAGTAAATAAATACTGTTTTATTTGGAAGTGTTAGGGCAAGGATAAAGCAGTAGGGCCTTTGTAGCGCAGTGGAACAGCGTCTCACTGTAAAAGCGAGTGATTCGATTCCTTAGGACTCCTGGGCATAGGTTCGATTTATAATCGGGGGAATGTCTATTTTTAAATTATTTTCATTTTTTGACTTTAGTATGAGACAAGATGAAACGTGGCGTTAATTTTTGCCACTACCACCACTACTACTTTCAGGCATTCAGAAAATAGAAAAGAGAAAAGTCATAAAACTACTACAATTTATTAATATTTTTAAAAAATTCCAGGTCTCAACTTCGTAGAATCACTCAACCTGCCACGACTAGTGACCTGTAATCTAAATCCCCTTCGAACCTGTCCACCGCAGGTGTGTCGGGCATTTTCATCAGTAACGAGGTCCCATCAGGTGGTCTACTGTCAGGCGATTATTGAGAAGAACGCGAGATTAACACTGCAGAATAGTATACAGAAGTTTGATGACTGGTTCCCTTATGACCCTTATACTTTGCCTGTGTAAGTATGGTTTTGGCTTTGCGTTTTTTTTAAATTAGGGTAATAAGAGAGAATGTAGTGTTAAGACACTTGGTACGTCGCACTTTGTGCGAATTCGAGACATTTCGAGTGGCGGCGACGGGAAAAATGAAAATTATTTAAGTATTCCCCGAGTGGGATTCGAACCCAGCTACCTACCATCGCGTTTACAATCAGACTGTCTCTCAATAATATAAATACACAACTAACAAAGATAAAATTTTAATTTAAATAGGTATATATGAATATACCTACCATAAAAGTATCCATTTTCGATTTATAAATTTATTCACGCTTGATACTGAACTAATGTTTGTGAGTTTTTTATATCTTATATATATAAGTTGAAAGTCGCATCGTTTAAAAAAAAAAAAAACATTTTAAAAACATTATATAGTAAAAAAATTAAAACCAACATCTTGCATTATAGGTCCGGCAAAATAATTTGGCCTCTATGTATGGAATACAAGGATGTATTTAAAGATGGCGACGATGAAACACAATACACTAGTTTAAAACGCAAATTAGAAGCTGAAGACGATGACTATTTACTACCGAGCCCCTCTCAAAAGCTAGCCAGTTCCTTATCAAATTGTATCTCCCCGGGTTTCAAGACCAGTGAAAGTATTTTAATGATGTAGTGCTTGTGACTCAGTGGTTTATATAAGTGAAGTGGTTACAGATTCAATTTTGATAGACAAATTTCTATTTATCTATGTATGTAAAGTGCTTAGTAAGTGACTGATTGATAATGTACAAGTGAAACTATTGGTCATAGAAAGATTTTTGGTATCCTCCTTGGGGAGTGTATGGGAGTGCTAAGAGAGGATTTAAAGAAATTCCCATAGGAATTGTAATAAATATGATTTTACAGTTTATCTACTTGTTGGTTTAGTGTAAACCTGCTAAATCTATTTTTTGTTGTTATTACTTTTTTTTATGTTATTTAAAAAAGTGAATAAAAAAATGCAGTCGAGAAAAAGTAATTATCAGAATTGAATCGGTGAGTGCAGAAACAACGTAAGTCACAAAAAATGCAAAAATTCGTAATCGATTTAAACTAGTTTAGAAAGCTAACTTATACGCTTTTTTCTCCCTCTTGCAAAATTTGAAAATCCGGACTTACGTTGTTTCGGCACTCACCGATTCAATTGTGTGTTTTTCATTTAAAATTGTTAAATATTGCATTGAGTGACTGTCTAATTCATTTCTTTGGTTATTAACTTCAACTTGATTACCACATATAAACTTAATGTAAAAATCTCCTTTTAAAATATATGAATATATTTTTAAGAAGGTTTTTGTGCCTCTTCTGATAATTTAGTACATATGGAATTAGCAGGTTCACATTTTAAGCCAATGATATATAAAATTTTTGTGAGGCATATTGTTTATGATTTTTATTGTTTTTAGATTTACTTTGTTACTTTTGTACTGAAATAGAAAAGTATAATTGTTTTTTTTTTATAAAAATCTTTGAATTTCACTTTTAAGGACAAATTGTATGAATTTACTAATTTCAAACATATAATTATAATTTAAGATCTATCTTCAATGTATATAATATGATGTTGTATTTTAATTTTATGTATTCAAAAAAAGAAACAGTTTGAAGAGATTACTATTTTTCAGTTAATTTTTTAAATTTAATAAAATATATTTTTTTAAATAATAAAAACTCCTTTATATCATTTCCTATGTCTGGTAACAATGCAAAGCGCGGCGTTGAGTTCCGCCACTCAGCACGCAATGCCTCAATTTGGTGGAAAGTGGGAAACAGAAATGTTAAGAGAATGGAGTGTCTTAATGCGGAATACAGAGTGAAGCTAAATTATATATATATAATATATATGCCTTATATACTCTGTTTTTAACCAGTTGTATATTCATGTAAGGATGAAGTGTTGCTAGCTTTTTTAAATATTTGATTAAGATACAAGTTGTCAATAATAATTTTAAGTAAATATTTACATTAAATATACATATGTATTAATATTACTGAATGAAACCTCCATTAGAAGTATGTGATATTTAGTCTAATATATATCTGTTTTTTGTCCATTTCTTATGCTGGTGCATTATTTCTGCTTCAAAAATACATTTATTATGAAAAGAGGAGTGAGAAACGCTAATTAAAGTAGAAATATGTATTTTACAATGCCTATTGTATTGTTTTTTTAACTATTATTACATAACTGTAAACAAAGTTTTACTGCTTATTACATGCAATTTCTCATTTTAATTACTACCCAAACAAGTATTTCAGGTAGATAGTGGCAGAATTCAATGGAAAATGATAATATTTTTCATTTATGTATTGAGATAAATAACTTGCAACCAATGTCATTTTTCTACTTATCATAAGATAAAATGTGTTTTATATAAAAAGTTATTTTTTCTTATACATACAGTGAATTTAAAAAAACCTCTTGATATTGAAAAAAGTAGTTGATTTAATTTTTTTTACTTAAATAGTACAACGTTTTAAGCTTATAACTTCTTATAAACTATGAACAGGACAAAGGAGTGTAAAATAAGAAATTTATTTGTCAAATAAATTTATTTATTAAAAAAACGTGATTTCATTTAACCTCCAACAGCTAGGGCTAAGAGAAAAAGGCAATATGAGAAAGTCAGTGAAAAATCATTCATTCAAGACAACTAAGTTTTATATAAAATTCTTTTGATTGTATTCAGTTTTTGCAAGAAAGCAATATAAAAAACATAACCTGAAAACACCTTTTTAAAATATTGACACAGTTTTAAACTTAATTTCCCTAAAATTTTAATTCATAACAATAAATTATTAAAAACATTTGACTTTTGTCGCGAAGTCATTGAATTTACTTCTAAGTTATTTTCCACTGTAAGCAAATAAATATGTTATATTTATATTCATAATCATAATATAAAGGTGATTCTTTAAGATTTTGTCCTTTTCCGATTCATATGGCCCAAAATTTTTGACACTTGGCATAATAAAACATGTTCTTATGAGTATAAGTAGGCGTACCAAAAAACATATATTTGAGGTCCCTATCTCTTTTACTTTCATAGAAACACGTTTTATTATGCTAAAAGTGTCGAAAATATTGGACCATATGAATCAGATGAAGAATTAAAACTTTAAGAAATATCCTAAACTGAACATGTTTAAGCAATGGTGACTAGACCAGAGGTGACCAACCCGCTGTTCGCTTGCTATTTTAACTGTCCAAGCGATTATATATATATTACAGATATTCATTCTCCCACTAATATACTAAATTCTACAATTTTTTCCACATTTCTTGTTTTTATAATCTAATGTTTAATAAGAATACAATCAAAATCCTATTGAGAAATATAATTTCAATCTTGATCAAAATTTAAAATAGGCCATTGCAAAAAAAGATTCCTCACCCCTGATCTATACAATTATTTCACACAAATAAAAAAAATCGCCCAAATTAAAATCACTGATATTTTTCACTGACTTTCTCATACAAGGAGCAAATGCCAAAATTTTATCTAATGAACACCAAGGGCATTGCAAAACACTAAGCATTAAGTAAATATTACCATTATTTATATAAATTGAAATACTGTTAATAAATCTCACTGGAACAAAGCCATATTCACATACCATTTAAGTATAAACTACTAAAATGTCAACTTTCTATGTATTAAATTTTCTATTATGTAATTATTACAATAAATATTTCACTATTTCCAAGCAAAAATTATATTAAAAATATCATTTTTTATTAAGATCCACTTATTTTATAAACAAAACTACTTTTAGACATCAGATTCCAAACACTCTGTATCACAAAATAAAGGATCAGAAAATATTGTATATAGAGCTAACATAATAAAATTGCTAAATACAAAATTTATATTAGGATAGAGTTACAAAATAATTTCTCATATTTAGCACATTATTTTTTGGTCTAAAAACTTATTTTATAGACTAAGATCCCATGAACCGCCAGACTTACCTCATAGTATAAAAGCTGAAAATTTCTCTGCGAGTGTATCTGAGAGAGGTAAGAACGATCCGCAAGTATGGAATTTGGGGTGTGGTTGCTTCAGGAGATAATAGATAAATAGTAAAGGTGCATAAAATAGTACCTCAATTACCTCATAGTATAAAGCTCAATTTTTTCATATTTTCTTCGTAATAATATTAGAAATCACGTCACCCATTGCCAGACACTTAGTGTGGTTGCAACCCCTTGCCAGACACTCTTAAACTTTACAAAAAGTCATAAAAAATGTGTTACATTATAAAAGCTGAACTTTACATATATTGCTTGGGGACCTATAAGAAGCCATCAAGTGTCTGGCTGCGAAGATAACGTCTTCTTATTAATTGAGGTACTATTTTATCCACCTTTACTATCTATTATCTCCTGAAGCAACCACATCCCAAATTCCATACTTGCTGATCGTTCTTACCTCTGTCAAATACACTCAAAGAGAAATTTTCAGCTTTTATACTATGAGGTAAGTTTGGCGGTTCATGGGCTCTTAATCTATTATGATTGAATAAAAAAAATACTGTACACTGAATTTATTATTATGACTGACTTTAAAAAGTTACTAGGTACTTTTTTTGCTAATAAAAATATGAGAAAGTGAATAAATTATGGATTAACATGCATATTAGTGTCATTTTTCATTATGAAGCATTTTTTTAAAACAATTTTTTCATTATTGAGTAGATTTATGAAGCTATTTAGTTAAAAATATATTTTTTTTTCTTTTCTTTAGCTTCACGCTATACACAACACATAGACCTAAGACCTAGTGTTAAGACACTCCGTTCTATTAAGATTTCCTTTCCCCACATTCTACCTAAGGCATTGGCTGCTGAGTGGCGGAACTTAACGCTGCGAATTGCCTTGATACCAAATATATAACATAATAATATTACATAACCATTAAGTACTTATTTTAAGCTGCCATTTTAAAAAATATTAAAATTGTTGTCTTAAAAATCCGATGTCTAATGAAAACGATTATTTACAATATTAAAGCTTATACAATAATTATTGAAATCTCACATTAAATCGAAGCATTTAAAACTTGCATCACATAATTGTTCAATTTTTAAGTTAAAGTTATAAACGAGATTTTTTTTTTCTTACTATATATTTAAAATTTCATTATCTCTGTTAAATAATATAAATTGTATTGGATATACCTTTTTTTTTAATTAAAAGGCATCAAGATTGATTTAATGAGTCTCACCAACGTTTTTAGCTAACAGCATATTTAAGTAGAAGGTAACTGAAGAAAATAGAATCTGTTTTTAATATCTTCACCTGATGGGAACCTGAGAACCTAGTGTTTAGACACTCCGTTCTCTTACAACAATTCCGTTCCCCACTTTCCGCCGAATGGAGGCATTGCGTGCTGAGTGACGGAACTCAACGCCGCGCTTTGCCTTGTTACTAAACCTCGGTCGCGCTACTGTGTGACGTCACGTGCACACTTACATACATGTACGTTGTAACAACACGCGCACACACACAACCGCCACACCGCATACATACCTACCGCCACGTGACGTCACCAGCCGATATCGACGGAACGCTAATTTTAAAAATGTTCAAGCTTTAATACGCTGTAATTTCTGAAATCCTAGCCCGATTTTGATGAAACGAAAACTATTGTTATTTGCAAGAACAGGCGCATTCACTTTTTTAATAAGATTTAGATGTGTTGGTGTGACTCATTATAGGATGAGTAAATGGGTATTATTCAGTTTCTTCCTTTTCTGATTCATATGGCCCAAAATTTTTTGACACTTATGGCATAATTAAACTTGTTCCTGTGATAGTAGGTGCACTACAAAACAATATATTTGAGATCCATATCTCACCTACTTTCATAGTAACACGTTTTATTATGCCAAGGATCAAAAGCTTTGGGCCATATGAATCAGATGAATGGAATCTTAAAAAAATACCCAAATCATACGCTTTCACATAACAAAGTATCTAAGAAACATTAAAACTGGATATATAATTATAATTTTAAAATGTCTGACTTAATAAAATATGCATTCATACCTGGCACGGACTATTCTAACAGATTAAAAAAATATTCTAAACAGAATTAAACTTATCTGTATCGGTAACTATAATTAATATAAATTATTTGTATCTTAATAATGTTAACATAACATTAGATAAGAAATGTCATAATTTTAATGGGATATTTTAAAATGTCCTAATTAATTAAATTTAAAAATACATCAAAAAAATTTGAATTTTTTATCATTATTCATATTGCACCTTTAGAATAATAGTGACCTATTTAAAAAAAAAAATTTTGGAAAATGTCAAATAAAGTTTCTTTTTTAAAACTTTTTTGAAATGAAATGTTTTTTGTTTTTAATTATATTTTTAATTTACATTCTTGTTTTAATCAAAGTCGATTGTGCCTTAAGCAATTTGGTAGCAAAAAATTCAAATTATTATTTTTCAATTAGTTCCCTATAATTCTAAAGGTGGGATATGTAACATAAAATTAATTCAACTAACCAATATTAAAAAAAATAGTAATACTTAAAATTAAAAATACAAAACAACCACATTATTCAACAGAGACGAAACAAAATAAATAAAAAAATCACACAAAAATTATTTCTTTTTATGATAAGGATGCCTCCTTCGAAACGAACTAATTGTTTTATTAGGTACATTCTGTTTAGTTTGATACTGTGCTATGATAGGTGTTTCGTGAGCCGCCAACTTATTGATAACAAAGTCGTCACCTGCCTTCATGTTTTCCATCATTTTTAATTTTGCTTCTATAGATTGGATGGCTGTCTTTTTGCTCAATTTAAGCTCTGGTTTAACTCCGGTTAAGGCCGCTATACCAAGTTCAGGCTTTGGTTTGTCTAGATCCTCCTGAAAAGGTGGGAAAATGTTTAAAAATTATAATTTACATATAAGATAATAAAATTAAGGCTTACACTGAAAATATAACAATGAATGATGAAATGTATCATTTGTCTTTGTTCATGTAGCTAGTCTTACTGACACGTCTAAGCATCTAGCTTTGGTTCTAAGTAACCATTTATATAAAAAATGAACAGTAACAAGATTATAAAGTGTTATAAAATATTTGATATTAATTTTTTATATCAATCTCAAAAAGTCGGCATAAATGTGTACTTAAATATTACTATATTTTTTAAAACACAAAGTTAGTACTCACAGAAGTGTTTTTAGCAAACTTCACAGAAATCCTTTTTGATCCCAAAAGCTGTCCATTCAATGAATTCATGGCATTGACTGCATCTTGTCTCAACCTGTAGGTGACAAAGGCAAAACCCCTTGGCTGCCCAGCATTGGGCCCACTGCGGTGGAACAGCATATCCAACTTCTCAATGTTGCCATACACACGGACCATTTTCAATAGTTGATACCGGTAATAAAGAAAGGTATAGTTTAATTAGTTATTCAAAGAATTAAATATATATCTATTATCTATGTTTGAAAATGACAGATATGTTGCTTTGATTATATGATAGTGTGGATATTTTCTATAAAGCCAATTTAGGATATTTAGACAAACTAACTAAAGAACTTTTCAAGTAATTTTTATATAAGGATGTTAAGTACAAAGAAATTAGCTTATATTATAAAGTACTTAAAGTAGAATATGAAATAAAGAGTGAAATATAATTATTAAATAACATACTCATTAACTCTAAGGTCTAAATTTCCTATCCAAAGTCTTTTATCACTCGTCTCATTAGGCTGCACTGGTTCTAAATGTAAAGGTACCTGAAACACATAAAATAGGACAATGTTATAAATAAAATTACAAAAATATAATTTTGTAGCAATTAAAAGATTGTTATGAACTTACCGTGGTATCTTCCATGGTTTCTCTTTTAAAAATATGAATGAAAAACACAAGTGTTTTTAGAATCCAGAAAAATCTATACGAAGCTTTGGATAACAATAAAAACTTAAATTAATTAAAACAGCATTTACTAAATATGAGGTTTCACTTCACTTCATGTATATTTTTCGGTAGTGTGATCTAAAATCTAGGCAAATATTATTAGGAATTTAAAACATTTATAAAAAATATCACATAGATTCGTCGTTTTTGACTAGAAATAAGGAATGTCAAATCACAGACTAAAAATAGACGCTAGTAACCATAGATAAAGAAATTAACGTCAATGTCGAAATATATTTTTTCCATTTAAAATTATTCTCAAAATTCGATCTCTTCAAAAATTAAATTGATCAAAATCAAAAAAACAAATTTAGTGATTAATTGATATTAATAATACTTTTTCACAATTATTTGAGCTTATAAAATTAAAGATGAATTATTATTGTAATATTTAATGATCATTAAAATGTATTGTAGCTTTGGATATAATTATATTTTTTATAGCCAAATTAAATGACATTCTTTATACAATTCAATATGTTTCTTCTATTTTCACTGATAATTTTTAAAATAAAATATTGTATGACCTTATCTGTGCATTAACTGTCAATTCTATGTTGACTGTTGCGCTAGTGTTTGTAATTTCTAGATTTGTCATGCGTTCGTATTTCCCAATAAGATGAGTAATTATGAAATAAATAATATATTTTTGTTATATATTCAATAAATCATTAAACTGGTACATGTTAATATTAAAATTGTTAGTATGACGGTAGTCCAAGCAATGAAAAAGATAAATAAAAGAATTCCAGGTATATTGCCGCCACCTCCTAAAAGTGAAATTGATGGCAAAATAGAAAATATATCAGCAAAAACTTTGCCTGAATTACTAGATCTCCGAGATAGACAATTAAAACTTTTAAATAATAAGGCTTTTATATCTAAACTTGTGGATAAAGGAGAAAAAATTCGTGCTTTTTACAATAAAATTGAAAGTGAAATTAAATCTAAGCAAGAAGAAGAACAAACATGCCGTTTATTTAGTGATATGAAAATCAATACTGTCGATAAAGAATCTGTAGTAAATGTTGAGTGGGAAGGCAAAATAAAAAAGAACGAAAATGTTTATTTAGATTCAGATGATGACAGTGAACCAGAGGATGTTTTACACATACTAAGTCAAAGCACTGCACAAGAAAAAAAAGTAAAAATATTAAAAGATGAAAAGCTTTCAATTTCAGCTGAAGATCTATTAAATATAGGTGAAATTCCACATGTTAAGAAACTGGTTGAGAAAACAGAGGTTAATGTTAAACCAAAAACAACTGGCCAGTTTAAGCCATATAAAACTACTGTTTCTGATGTACATAACCCTGAAAAAGAAATACTGAGAAAAAGAAATAAGCATTGGGAAGTGACAGCGGCCACACCTCCACCTATTATTCATGGTCCAATTAAAACTTTAAACTTAGAAGAGTCTTTGAAACTTCAACAGGATTATAATCTCCACTTAAAGGAAGTAGAAGCACAACATGCTGCTGAAAAATTATTGGCTCGAACAGGTATAAAGATGGCAGAACTTCCTGAGGACACAAGTAAATTTGGAACTTATAGAACAGTCGATAGTGATGATAGTGATGAATCTGACCCTGAGGGCAGTGATAAGGAAGTATTAGATGAAGAACCAGAACGAGGAGGTGTTGTGTTTACAGTAATGAAATGAATATTTGCTGTGATTAATTATATAAAAAGTGAAAAAGAAATTAAAAGTATTGTACAAAGATATTTGTTATTTTGTAATTTGTATTTTTTATTTTAATTAGTTCATTACAAATAAACAAATTTTATTAAAAAAAGTTATTTTATCTAAAACCTACATTTATATGTATATGTTTATATATAATGCAAATGATAATACTGATATAAAAAGTATATTTATTTAGATCAAAGGAAATTTATATTTCTTGTATATGTTTAGTCTAGTAGTCTAGTGTATATGGTTAAGATTTCAAATTGTATATTGTATATATGGGCGCAATACTATATGTAATGATTTTATTATTTTAAAATTGTTAATTATATTTAAGATTTGTATTTCCTTTAGTTTAAGTTAGTTAAATGTTTAAAATGTTCGCAGTTTAGAGTAATACTTATATTGTCGTCTGCATTGCATTTTTATGAGCTGACAGCTCTCCACTTAATATTTCTCTAAATATTTATATTAACATGAGTATTGCATTAGTTGTGTTCCCATAAGTTAAAATAGAGTTGACAGCCTCCACTTACTATTTAAAATAACATTTATATTCGTAAGTTTTTGTCGATAAGCTAACATTCCTCAAGCACTTGAAAACAGCCCTTATAATTTAAGCTCACATTCCTTTTAAATGTTATTAAGGTCTATTTTGTAAGTTTCTCACGAAACCCCCACCAAACAAGTTACTGTGTATATAAACTATAAGATTTACTTAGTTGACACTATTCGATTTCTGTATTCAACGCATCAAGTTGTTTTTGAATATTAAAGAATATATTTGTAATAAATATTATAAAATCAAGTAATAAAATAACTTAGCCATCCTGAAAATGAACCTATAAGCCTGCATTTTAATTGTGAAAATGGATCCTGTACAACAATACACCAATATATCGCCGACATATACTATATTATTATATATTTAAAACAACATGATGCCGTTTTGTTTTCATTAAGAATAGAAATTGTTTTTGTCAGTTCTTTGAAAATTGGCTTGCTTACTTCATGTTAAGACTAAAATGCACATGCAATAATAAAACAGAAGAATAAAATACATAGAACTAAGTTGTTCACTGGGAAATGTGTGCATAAATGTGCATCGGTGAATTCGGGTTCAATACAGTTTACCACCAAGAAAATACACATATTTAAAATTATATTATCATTTTTTTAGCTTTCTTATACATTGCTTGGCTTTGGCTTTCGCATCCAGCATACAAAATCTATACAAGGTAAAAAAATGAATTATTTTAATGGAGACAAGGAAAAGATACATAGAATGTTGGTCCACATTTGGCACTTAGTAAATTCATATTGACAATACAAAATAGCTGTCCACTATCAATTACTTACAATGAAAAATTTGCGCATGCTTTTCAGCAACCTCAATAAAGCGCAAACGCCTTTTCTGGCAGAACTAATATTGAATAGAACATAGCACCTTTAAAAAAATTAAATAAACATAACGTATTAAGCTATTCAGCCTAATAAGTATAATAATAAGCCTAATAAGTGGATTACGCTATTCAGCCTAAGATGTGTTTTTAATTCAATTTTTTTGCAAAAGATAAATTTGTGTAAAATATAATTTATTACCTAAAAAAATATATACAAATAATTACTCCCACCAAGTTTATTAAATAGTGTTTTCTGACAGCTGAGCTAAACCTGCATCTGCCTGAGTCGAGTGTCGGCCCGAGTCAGCGACCGTCAAACATTACATTAGCGGTACAACGCGCGCTTAGTGTACACGCCGATCGCGAGAGTGTTTTGTGGCAAATATTTCTTATTTATTAATAAGAAATTAAGTGAAATGGCCCCCGTAACTAATTCTGTAGTTGGAATTGATGATGATCAACGCTTTGCTTTAATGAAGGTATGATTTCTTTAATTTAATATGTGCACTTGAATTTTTACGTCGGAAAACAGTATGGAAATTTAGTACAAATTATTTTAAAACTGTGATGAATCTGCGTTATTTACTTTTGTATTGTCGGATTTCATTGTCTTAAAAATATTTTTTATAGAATAAACAATGAGTTATGAGTCAGCTTAAGCAAATTATATTTAATTAAATCAATTATAAAAATATTTTCATGTTTTCAATTAGTAGCAAAAGATAATGAACAAAATATAATATAGGTTTAATTAATGAATATATTCGTAATACCTTTAGCCTTGTATACCTATAGTTATAAAAAAAAACTATATTATTTCCTTTTAAAATATTATCATTGTTATGCGTGCATGCAAAGTTTTTAGCACACGTGTAAACAATGTTAGATTGAAATTGGGGTCACTTAAGTAATTAGCATTTATTTATTGGACGTTTTTGATAAATTCTATAATCCAGCATATCATTTAGAATTGTATATTTTAAAACTTGATATGAACATTTTAATCTAGTTTATAAATTTAATCCATTAATTTTCAAGTTTTTACAAAATCTACTCAGCTTTTTAAAATATTTGAATATGTTAAAAATTTAAGAAAAGTTAAAATAGAAAATAAATACGTATTTATAAAAGAAATCCACAAATAATTACTATAATGCCACTTCAGAAATTTTAAGTTAAAATTAACAACATTATTAGAAAAAGTATTATTCCATTTCAAGAACTATACCGATGTTAATGTGTGGAATTAAATCTATATATAAATACGTGAAGCGAAAACTTTGGATCCCTTTTAACGAAAATTACGAGGACGGAGGAGCATGAAACTTGGCACACTTATAGTTTATATAGCGAAGGAGTGCACAATGATAATATTTTTTTTAAATTATGCACAAAAAGTATATTAAATTAATAAAATAAATGTTACACACACTACCATGGCTTGACATTCATCCATACACAAAGTGACGTATACATTACTAAAGACAATACATTGTTAATGCATCAATAAGTACACTAGTACTGTTAAATATTTGAAAAGAGCAACTGTTGAGTTACTTGCCGGCTCTTCTCAGCAGAACTGCCTTCTGAACCAATGGTAGCTTTTGGCAGGACTGACAATACTGACTGACATCTTTTTGTCAATTAACGATTCAAAAGTGCTTGTAATAATAGCCTATATATTTTTATTTTGATTTTGATTTGTTATCTCTATATTATAAAATGATTGATGACTCTATATTATGAAATATAATATACATTATTAACATTTTTCAACTACTTAATAAAAATAGTTATATGATAATTGAGTGAGATGAGATTTTTTTTATGTTTCCACTTTTCGCCCGAAATCAAGACATGTTTTTTGTGAAAATATTTTAATAGAAACATTCTCCCAAATGGGAATCGAAGCTAAAACCATCGCGATTTTCATCGCATCAATTTTAAGGTTATTACCAACAACAATACATTTTTTCCTTGAGTCATAATAATACGTTATCATAGTATTTTTTTCTATTTTCTTAGATTTCCTAACAATCATTCGATTGTTATGTACATTCATATGTTCACACGACTATATATACAATTTGCTTTAAAAGATTATCTATGCATTGTTCTAGGTGTTAAATTTTGATCCGGTCTAGTCATCTTAGACCAAGAATTAATTTATGCAAATATCATAATAATCTATATATAAACACGTGAAGCAAACACTTTGTATCTCTTTTTACGAAAATTACGCGGACGGAGGAGCATGAAATTTGGAACACTTATAGTTTCTATAGAGGAGTGCAGAATGCTAACATATTTTTAAAGTAATGAATAAAAAGTATATTAAATTAATAAAATAAATGTTTCACACGCTACCATAGTTTGACATTCATGTTTATATAAAATAAAATATACATACATTGTTAAAGACAACGCGTTGTTAACGCGTCAACGAGGACACTAGTTTAAATAATTATTATAAGTCATTATTGTTAAACGATAAAAAATAAAGATTTGTACAAAAAAAGATCGACTTCAAATACAATGCGAAAAAGTAACGTAATTACATATAACTCCAAAACTACTCCTCATATCTTAATTAGGTTTAAATGGGACATCATCAGAAGCTTAAACTATCATATGAAAGAATAAACATCAATATTTGCTTTTCCAGTAAAAAGTTACATACACATAAAAATGTAATCGAATTAAAACCTCTACCTTCTTTTGAAGTCGGTTGAGAATTCAGATAACTCACAAAATATAAGTTTAGAAGTTATATAAAAACACAAGCCGAGGCACAAGCGTGCGACTGTAAACGCGACAGGTTGTGGGTTCGATTCCCTCTCCAGGAAATGTAAAATTTAGTATCTTCATTTCTTGGGTTTGGTAACAAGACAAAGCGTGGCGTTGAGTTCCGCCACTCAACACACAATGCCTAATTTCGGCGGAAAGTGGGGAACGGAATTGTTGAAAGAGAATGGAGTGTCTAACACTAGGTTCTCTGGTTCCCTCTGCCTACCCTGCTATAAGCGGGTTACAGCGTGAAGTTAAAAAAAAAAACATGAACTGACATTCAGTATGACACAAAATATAACACATTGACATTATTGTTTAAGTTATTCGTTCTGCATAGTGCCAATATGCCAATTTACTCTAATTGGAAATATGCAAATGTCACAAGCGAATTTAATTATATTTATATATTTTTTATACAATCAATAAATTTGGCGAAAAGTGGGGAACGGAAATGTTAAGAGAACGGAGTGTCTTAACACTAGGTCCTCAGGTTTCGTCTACCTAACATACCCATGTGCGGGACATAGCGTGAAGCTAAAAAAACGCTTCTTTGCGACGTGAAACAAAGACAATCAAAGGGTTAGTCTATACTTTATATATGTATAATAACGTAATAACTTTGTAATCTTGTATCAATAGATATTGATAATCAAACATTAGGAAACAAAAACATACTTTGCCGAAGCTTGTCCGATAGTCAAGGCTACCGGACAATCGAGAATCTAATGACGTCCAACTTTAATCAGATATACATTAATTAATTCGGTCAGTAGAAGGAACAAATAAATAAATAATATTTTTGTATAATTTGTATATATTTATATAATGTCAGTTAGACGTTAATTGGGTACCATACTCCCGGAAAGTGTCTACATTTGTTCCTAAAAAAATATCTATATGAAAATATTAAACGTCTAGGTTACTATGTGACTAACAGACAACGAATAAGCGAAACTATTAGCCATAGAAAGCTGAAATCTAAAATGTATAGTCCTTAGAGAGTGTAGGGGAACACTACTCGAAATTTTAACAAAAATGGGAAAAACGAGGTTTTAGGTTTTATAGCCCACGCACGCATAAAGTCGCGAGATACAGCTAGTGTGTTATATTGAAACAATGACAATAGAAATTAATTGCATTCTTTTATATTTGTTCTCTTATTTTTTCCTTCATTCAATCATAGATGTCGGAAATAGTAAAAGATTGCTTATAGCGTTATAGATAACGCTATAAATAATTTCTTCACTACTACTATAACATTCTCGTCATAGCGAGCATGATAGAGATCAGTTTCCAAAGATTTTACTTAATTATATTTCCATTTGTGTGGTGTATTTGGAAAGTAACTAATACCTACTCGATGTCAGTGAGTTCATTTCCCAATAATGAAATTGTTTTCATTACACCGACCTGGATAAGGTCTGATAATACAAAATAAAGGGTTAGGGTTTAAAGTTCCAACACCCAATACTATAAAAATCTATAAAATGAATAGAAAACAGTGAATGGAGTGTCTTAACACTATCTACTGAAACTATCACTATCTACTAAATGTCGAAGACCCTGACTAAAAAAGTTTCCACAAAAAACTAGAAGACCAGGTCAATCTTCATACATATGTATGTATGAAAGATGTATATCTGTAGGCTCACGTACGGAGCTAGTATGGACCGCTAGCTGATCATTCGAATACTAATCATTCTACCAGTCTCGAACCGGTTTATTCTATGTTAATGATAATATTAACAGGAATTCAAATGTAAGTTAAAAAAGGTAAAATGTAACATTATGGAGGAGTTTGTTTTTACTTGTTGGCTAATTTTTTGAATTAAAATAAAACCAAATGTATTTAATTTTTTTTAGTTTGAGTATAATTTAGATTTGAATAAAAAATGTTATCAAAAATAGTGTCGTGTGCGTTTCATACATGGCAGAACTTCAGATAAGTAGACTACGAGATAATGAGACGGATAAAGGGTATATTGAGTGACATGGTAAGAAGTAATAATCTTACATGATTTTATGTTTGACAATAAGGAACTTCGATACAAAATTTCATTTCCTACTTCAAGCCCTTCTACCGTTTTTTTCGCAATAAATAGTATCCCTATGTCCTTTCCCAAGTTTAGTTATATCTTCATACCGAATTTCGTCAAAATCGGTTTAGTGTTTCAGGCGTGAAAGCGTAACAGACAGACAGACAGACAGACAGAGTTACTTTCGCATTTATAATATTAGTAGGGATTGAGTACTAAATCATAACGATTCTTAAAAACCCGCATATAGCAGGGTAGACAGAGGGAAGGTTCTTAGGTAAGAACCCAGTGTTAAGACACTCCGTTCCACTTTCCGCCGAATTGAAGCAATACTAAATTATCAATATATCTAAATTATATCTGGTAATAAATAAGTATACTTATGTGTTATGTAGAGCTAAAATAATATACTATGGTACTAGCAAAAAAGATTGGATACTTCCAATCTTTTTTGCTTTGCCGAAGGTTAAAATGTACCTACAAAGAGAAACAAAAACATTGAAGGTATTCATTCTAAATATAAATAAAAAGGTGAAAAAACAAAGATTGAAGTAAGATACGTGTTCTAAAATAAGTAACATTTTAAAAATAATTTAATAAATTTCAAGTTTAGTTACCTATTACAATTTAGTGTTACCAATCATATTTCTTAAATGAAACAATTTTAACCGGATTATTTGCGCATACGCTTAGAGTGGTTTCTGTACAATTTTGTTTATTTTATTTATTTATTTATACTTTATTGTTTGGTGGTAGGAGGTTCGTCCTCCGTCTGGCTCGCGACCACTATCATGTCAAAGACGAACCGCCAAATATCTTATGATGTGTTCCGGTTCGATGGCAT
>JAKGSA010000203.1:537889-560656 GCA_033558755.1 Philaethria dido | reverse complement strand
CACCACAAAACACATAAGCAAATACAAAAAGAATTACAATAAAAGATGAAAGCAAATTATTATTATGTAAGCAAATTATTCTTCCAGACAGCCTTAGATCCAGATCTTAACCCAATTAAGAGATATATAGTAAATAATAATATAAATCTATTTTCGATTATCAAAATATACGCAATTATTCCGGTTAAAATAGTTTAGTTTAAAAATTATAATATAGGGAACGCAATTGGTTGTAAGTTCGGTTCCTGCTCGGGGGAATCATTATATTTAAACTGTTTTCATTTCTCCGTTCTGGTAAGGGCAAAGCGGAATGTATTTTTAAAGTGACGGATTTCCCATTGCGGTTACCCGACGGATGCCCGATCGGGGACTCGGGAAGGGTTATGTGGGACTCCGGCCCGGTTGTAAAGATGCCGTCCGTATACCCACTAAAACCTCACGGTGCTCCTCCTCTACCGCCACTAACTCAGGCCCGCAGGAACTCCCGAATCTTCCATGAAACCTTGGCGCTCTCTGACCACCCTGACTATGCGGGACAAAACGTGAAGCGGTTTTTTTTAAATTGTATCGCGAAATGCAATCATTTCTGTGTATCTCAACTTACAACATTTTATACTAACGACTTTATAATTTTATCTTTTATATTATGAAAGCTTCCTGCTAGCCCTAATTCGTTGTGCGTTTAATTCGCATCTTACTACATTATGTCTACGCACTATGCAATTTTACTTTCATTGCTTAACATCAGTGTGTTGACACAAAATTATAAAAGCTTAATAAAAGATCTATTCAAGTTCAATATTTATAGAAAATAATATGTTAATACATAAAATTAAATATAATACTATTGGAGCAAACACTGCTGAATGCAGTGTTACTTGAAACGACAACGTGGCCGATGGCAAGTGTCCGACCCTTGCCCCGTCATTGGGAAGATTTTTTCATTTTAAGTTCATTATTGCGAACTTATATAAGTGCAATTTATATAAGTTGCGCCTGTCATGGCGTAGAGACACAACAGGTCGTCGGTTCGATTCCCACTTCATGAAATGTTTGTAATATAATGTATTTTCGTCGTCTGGTAACAAGGTAAAGCGTGGCGTTGAGTTTCGCCACTCAGCACGCAATGCCTCAATCCGGCGGAAAGTGGGGAACGGAATTGTTGAAAGAGAACGGAGTGTCCTAGCACTAGGTTCCTAGGTTCCCTCTGCCTGTTCTGTACTATATACGAGATACAGGGTAAAGCAAAAAATAATAATTTAAGCTTAACATTAAAATAAAAGTAATATACTATATATACCTAATACTTATTACGAATTATGTATTGGAATCATTTCACTCAATCATAAAATCTACATTATAAATATGTATTCAATAACCAAAATTATTAGCTTCTATTAGTTTTATTTCTAGCAGATAATAAAAATCAAAGAATCTTGCAGTTCTATTTTGATCCAGTTTTTGCTGTCCAATTTGCTTAAAGGTTAGCAGGACTACAATTAAATACTTTGAACGTGTTTTTATAAATATTTTTTAAATATTTAAAACAAATTTTTACACACATATACTTTGAAAGCAATTTCATGCTTTATTCCGCATAGCAGGGCAGAGAGAACCTAGTGACAAGACACTCCGTTCACCGCTTTTTACCCCGAATCAAGAAGGTGAAACTCAAGGGGTGAAAATTGGAGTTAGGCAAGCCGGTAAATATAGAGAAGCCAATGTATATTTAGGGAAGTCGGTATAGGATGTCGGTATATATATATTTAAGGAAGCGGGTAATTTTTAGAGAAGTCGTTATATTTAGGGAAGCCGGTATAGGGTGTAGATGAAGGTATTTAGTAATTTCATTATCGAATTTTGACGATGACATTTTTAAATTTTCTTTTAGCTCTCCACCTCTCTTGATCTTGTTTTTTTGTAAACTACTATTACAATTTAAGATCCACATTTTCGTGGCGACCATTGTTTTTTAGATCTCATACTTGTACTATAAAGAGTTAGGTAAGCCGGTGGATACCGTATTGTATGGACGCCCCGCAAACGGTATATATATATTGTACTCAAAAAAAAAACTGTAAAACTGTGTCTAAATGCACAAACAAAGTACAGTATAAGTATTTAAATGCACAAGTAACATAAACCGAGCACGCTCTAATGTGTATCCTATCTTGGTAGCATTCGCTTTCAATAGATGACATTGTCTCGAATGGGTATATGGCATGAATACTAACCATCCATGATATTGTTGTCAGTATTATAAAATGACGCAATGTTTAATCCTTATTAAGACTTACATTTGATTATATAATGGTCAGTGGGACAGAGTCTGACATTAAGTGGGTTCGATTTCCACTCGAGGGAATGAGTATATTTAAATTATTTGTCACTCACGTAAATCAATACGTTGAGTTCTGCCAAATAACACACTTTGTCTCCTATTGGGGCGGAAAGCGGCGAATAGAGTGTCACTAGGTTCTCTCTGTCTTCTTTTTTTTGCTATCCTGAGGAAACTTTTACGGGTACCCGTCCGTTGAGGACTCGGACAGATTTTGTAGGACTCCTAAGCCAGCAGATATTAGGCCGACCGACTGTCCACTAAAACCTCACGAAGCTCCTCTTCGATCGCCACTAGCCGGGGCCACGGGAACTACCCCAGTTTTCCATGGACCCCGGCGGTGGGAGCCTGCGAAGGATGTCGCAGAGTCAAGCACGTGGGAGCAACTTGCGCTCCGAGGGACTTCGATTACTCTGCCATGCGATAAAGCGTGCAGTTGCTATTTTATTTAATTACCTATATAGCTTCTTATTATTGTATTAAAAATTAGTGTCAAGGTTGTCTACAATCAATTTTTTATCACCATATGATTATTAAGCCTTATCTAACTATACTTTTTTGTTTAATTTGAATCGTTTTTCATAAATATTTGTTTTAATATTTTTTTATTATCTCTTATTTTAGTCAATGTAACTGTTTGATTGCTAAATACAGATAACAATTAATGCATGTAGGTATTAAACAGTGGGACATAAACGTATTAAAATTACAAACATTCATTGGAATTTTTAACTTAAGTGCTCGTATTGCGAAAATTCGCATTGATTCTTTATTACTTAAGTTTCTTGAAACTAAAATAACCAGAAAGTGCGCATTGTTACTTGCAACATGCATTTATTTATTTTTAATCAAACCTTAACCTTCGATACTTTATCGAGTGGTCTTAAAATAGTATGGTTTAAGTTGAGTAACAGCCATCAAGACAAGGATACGCAAGAACATAACTTTCCTTTTTCTTGCAATGTTTCCACTCTAATGATACTTGTAAAAAGTGCAATTTTACTTCTCGATAACTTTATATGATGTTATGGTTTTATTTGGAAGTCATTTTCTTTAGATGCTTTCTATAGATATCAATCAGAAAGATTGCATCAACCGTTCCAATGAACTAACGGTCCTGTTGATGCGTAAAAGACGCGTATCATAATTTTTTTTAGCTTCACGCTGTATCCCGCATATAGTAGAGTAGGCAGAGGGAACCTGAGAACCTAGACATTCCGTTTTCCTTCAACAATTCCGTTCCCCAGTTTCCGCCGGATTAAGGCATTGCGTGCTGAGTGGCGGAACTCAACGGCGCGCTTTGCCGTGTTACCAGACCCTGAAAATGAAAGTACTAATTTAGAATTTTCATTTCCTGGAGTAGGAATCGAACCCACAACTTGTCGCGTTTACAGTCGCACGCTGGTGCCTCTGAGCCACGACAGGCGTAACCTAGTTACGTTATACAAAAATGTATTTCAAACACATGATAATGTGTGCAATATTAATTTTATTTATTTCTATTGCATTATTTTGAAAAATATTAGCTTTTTGTACTTCTTCTCCATACTAACTTTAACTATGCCAAATTGTATGATACTTCGTCCGCATAATTTTTGTATAAAGGAGTCAGTTTTTCAGTCACGTATTAGTGTGGGAACTTTAGTTATAAATTAGAATACAATTCGATTTAAAATGATGAGCCTAAATAAAATTTTGTTAGTGTAATTATTTCCGATAATGACAAATTATTTCCGATCTGAATCCAAGATAGCTTATCTCTCAGTATTTAAATTGTTGTTTATAATATAACGTTTTGTGTTAAATGTTTTTTCATGTTATTCATTTAAAAACTTATTAAACATTGCAAATTGAAACAAAACATGTTGAAATAATTTTATTTATTTTCAACCTATTCAATCAAATTAAATAGATAAAGGGAAGCTGGGTATTACAACCTAGAGAATTTAAATTTACAATCAATGTATATACCAATGTATAACGCATGTCGTGGCGCAGAGGCACAAACATGCGACTGTAAACGCGACAGGTTGTAGTTCGATTCCCACTCCAGAAAATGATTTGGTAACAAGGCAAAGCGCGGCGTTGAGTTCCGCCACTCAACACGCAATGCCTCAATTCGGCGGAAAGTGGGGAGCGAAATTCTTGAAAGAGAATGGAGTGTCTTATTAACATTAGGTTCTCTAATTCCCTCTGCTTACCCTTCTATATGCGGGATATAGCGTGAAATTAAAAAAAAAATGTGTATTGCATGTTTGAGATACGAAAGGGTATACGGGTATACGGGTTCTATGCCATATGAAATAGAGAGAAAAGTGTAAAATATAATAAAAAATATAGCAGTTAGTAAAAAGTATGGACCACGTGGGATGGTAATATACTTAATCACTAATATCTGGTCATATATTTTTCCCATATCGCTCGTTAAACCAGCATGGATACCAACAGTTATCGCGAGTACTGGGGTACTACTTATAGCTGGACTGATGGTGTCCAACATATAATTAGCCTATAGTTATTATATTGCAAATAATACTTCTAATTAGAAATAAATACGGAATTTTGATGCGGAACAGCAAAGTCGTTGTTTTTAATGCTATTGACGTATGACATTTGTAATAAACAAAACATTATATTTATCACAATCATAATCCTATCAATATATATCTTATATTATGCCTACTTTATGCGAGTAGTGCTTATCTATTATACGACGACTATTATTCTAAGAGACTAGAGAATCAAAGTCAAAGTCAAAGTCAAATAATTTTATTCAAAATAAGAAGTTACAAGCTTCATTTTTTGAACGTCAAATAATTTACCACCAGTTCACTAAATTTAATGCCTCAGACCTGAGAAGAACCGGCGCAAGAAACTCAGCGGGACTATTTTTTTTTTTAATGAATAAATAATGTTTAGATTCTTTTCATACGATTTATATTAAATAATTATTTATATAAAATGTTTTAAATAAAACCATTCCAATTTCATATGAAAAATTAGAATCTATGGGAAACACTATAGGCTCATAGACAATGCTCTTTATTAACAGTTTTTAATATAATCTAAGATTACAGGAAGTTGCAGATAATTGCTTCTTGATAAATCTTGATAAATGATTATTGTCATTATATAGCTGAAGAAAAAACTTTTTATTAAAATCATTGAATAAAACTGGACAGACCATGAAAATTGATGATATAAAGCACAATTTTTTGTAGTAATGTATCATAAATACTTCTTAATATTGATTAATTGATTGATTGAACATAGTACAATATGTAGTAGGTACTGCTAAGGAAACCTGTGTTTAACACGTCAACGGGGCAACAAGCTTATTTTTCTTTACCACTTTCATAATAATCTAACACTATATTAATATAGGATGTCCCAAAATTAACGCAAGATTTGAATTAAATAGAAAATGCCATTTTAGTCTTTTAATAGCGAATGAATAATGAATATAATAGCAAATGGCGGCAAAGTCAAATCTTGCGTTAATTTTGGGACACCTTTATAAAATCAGACTGTTTTAATCAAAAGTATAGGTCAGTCTAAAATAAATCTTATCTCGACATAAACAATACGTATAACAAAAAACTGCCAAATTTACACTCATTCATGTATCGGGAAGGCAATGGTAGTAATTTCATTCGACATATTGTATTTTATAGTCTCATAACGATACCAACCTTCAATAATTAATATAGAATTTTGTAATACAGTTTAACTTATGTTTGTCAGGCTATAGAAAGTTATATATTTACATGCAACTCATACTGTTGTTGCGAAATTGTTTATGTACTGTGGTGTAACTTGTCAAGGAATGTACTTTAGATGTATTTATGTAATATAAGTATATGTATGTATTTATTATTTAAACAGTACGCTTAGAATTTAGATTATGTATTCTAATATCTATTTCTTTCATACAAGTCACAGCTTTGCTAAAATACCTAAACTAAACTTAAACAGGAAAACTAAGATAGTTTGTTTTTAAATTATTTTTATTATAAAATTCTAAAAAAAAATAATTTATTTAATTTAATCTTTGTAAAATATTTATTATTTTATTACATATATTAAAGAAATTGTTTTTTAAAGTAATTTTAACACGCAATGCCTCAATTCGGCGGAAAGTGGGGAACGGAATTGTTGAAAGAGAATGGAGTGTCTTAACACTAGGTTCTCTGGTTCCCTCTGCCTACCCCACTACATGCGGGATACAGCGTGAAGTTGAAAAAAAAATGTATTTTTTTTACTTCTATATATTAAATTATTTTTTTACCTTAAAATAATTATTAAGATTCTATAATCATTTATTCACGTCTATGCGACGTAGGAATTTATTATTAAGTGACGCCGTTCTCCACTTTCTGTTTATTTTAAAAACATTGTATGTTCAATGGTGAAACCCAATGTCTATGTCAGAAGTTCCTACTAAAGCCTCCTAATTTGAAATAAACGTAGTTTCGTATACGTGCTATATATGTATATGAATTGATGTTAGGTCTAGACAGGTCGATATCTTTAGATAGATTATAGAGAGTTACTCTCGCTCCTACCGCGTATAAATTGACTATAAAAATATTTAAAATCAGTATATTGGTAACTTCAAAGTACTTGTTTATTTTGACAATATAATATTCACGTATTAATATGGTAAAAATGAACGTTGATATGATTCTAACTTACTTTAACTAATTAATTTAAAAATATTCCAATGAAATGTAGCTTTATCATAACAATCAATTTACGGTAAACATCATTTTCATATTATCATGTTATAAATTTTACACAGCATTTCGTTCTAGTCTATTTTCTACAGCAGGAGTAAGGAACCCGTGGCTCACTTATAGATACAGATATTTTGCCGCTAATATACGTATTTTTGCATTTAATGTTACTAATATGAGTGCAATTTTAAATATTATAAAGTAGTGTGATTTTGTCCCCTCAAAAAATTTCAAATTTTGATTGATTTGTTGCTAAAAAGGTTATTCACCCCTGGTGTACCTTATCTTAAAATATGCGCAATATAAATTATGTCATATATGAAACATTAGTTTTGCTATGCGTAATAAACATGATTGTTAATTATTCAACGTTAGTTCAGTGGCCTTTAGTAAACACAATTTCTATTTATAAATTCGAAATTATATGTAATTGTAGGTATAATGTACAATCAAATGAAATTTGATAAATGTATTGAGAACTTAGGTTCTATCTATAATTATAGATTTAGAACTTTAAATTAATTCTTTTACGCACTAAAATTCAATCGTCAAATTAATCTTTTTTTTAGCTTCACGCTATATCTAATCTAGAATCTAGAATCTAGTGTTAAGACACTCCGTTTATTTTTAACTTATCCGTTCCACACTTTCTGCCGAATTGAGACATTGCGTGTTGTGTGGCGGAACTCAACGCTGCATTTTCCTTGATACCAGAACGAGTGTAATGAAAATACTAAATATTATTTAACATTTTCATTTTCTGGAGTGGGAATCGAACCAACAACCAGTCGCACTTTTGTGCCTCTGCGTCGCGACAATAATTTTAAATTAATTGATCTAGCAGCTTCATAGTTTTCGCCAAAAAGCAGGGTAGTCAAAGAGAGTATCAAGTTACTCCGATTTCCACTTTCCGCCAGAAATCGAGAATTGAACGGAATTTAACGCCGCCATTTGACTTAACCGATCATTCCTCCATGTCTAACATACCCGAACTCACGACCTTTCATGTTTACGGTCAGACGCTATCCTACTGAGTTATGACACTTAATTCATTGTTTTGATTTTCAATTAATGTTGATAATTTAATATGTGGGAAATACAAACATAAATTTTATTGTGTAAAAAACTGAACATGTCCGAAACAATGATTGTTATGTTCTTTATATAAAGGTTATTTGTTAATGAATTGTGTACGTGTGTGTTGTGTGTGTTGTGTGTGTATTTAACACACAAAAGCATCGGTGTGTTGTTATTTTAATGACGAAAACAAATAGAAAAAAGTGTTTTATTATAGATAACATACAGTTCGATTTCCAGTCTAGGAAATGGAATTTTTCATTTCCTGGGTTTGGTAACAAGGCAAAGCGCGGCATTGAGTTCCGCCACTCAGCACACAATGCCTCAATTCGGCGGAAAGTGGGGAACGGAGTGTCTTAACACTAGGTTCCCTCTGCCTACCCTGCTATATGCGGAATACAGCGTGAAGCTATGTATGTAGGTATGTCTGATAAAAGAAAAAAACGGTAAAGTAAAAATTTTTTTCATTTTTTTTATCGCTTCGCTTATCAAGTCTATATAAATTCTAGTCTATTTTTCTGATGTATAAGCTATATCACTGTAAAGCTTCATCTAAATTAATTTAGTACTTTTTGTGTTAAAGAGTAACAAACATTCATACATCCACACAAGCGAATTATTAATAGGATTAAACTTTATCTTTAAAATCTCATTCCAGTTAACCTTCAATCATTTTATGCTGACTTTAGTAATTTACCCGTTTAATACTTTAATCAAAAAATATATCTTCTTTTAGGACTTTTTGTAAGTAATTAATTTTAAGTACCTGTTCATTTATAAAATAATTTGCACCATACAATCAACATTTACAATGTTAACAAGTAGAAATAAAATATTGTGGTAATATTATATTTAACGGTAATACTTTTTGACATTTAAATGCACTCGAATATTTAAGAAAATATGACAGTCATTTGTATGTAATTAATTACTTGCAAGGATTACAATAAGGTTATAGAGTATTTAAGTAATAGTCTTCATTCTTTAAGTACTTAGTTCTTGACCCAATCTGCGTTCCCATACAATAATGTAAGTAATATTTAAAGAATGTTCCTAAAAAAACTTGCGTTCAAAATATGTACATAATTGAACAAAATTCAGCCTTAAACTTAAAATATATAATTAATAACAAATATATTATAAAACAGTTAAAAATGTTTTTAAAAACAAATAGGTACTATTTCACGATGTTATGTATTTTACAAGTAAAACCCTTTTATTTGACACCCATATTGGATAGATTACACAAAAAAATGTAATCCGCCATTTTGTAGCGACAGCCATCTTTGACTAAAAATGTTACAGAGTGTACTAAATTATATTATCACCAGTATTGAAGATGTGTACCAAATTATATATCAATCTGTCGACACGAAAGGAGTCAAAATTTAGTTATTAAATTAGATCCACTCAAACAAATAAATGAACAAATATGGAAAGTTAGATAAAAGCTTACAAAAATATGACAAATAGATTAAGGATATACTAACAATAGTTATTTAAAGTTATATCACAGATCGTGAGTAACGATACATATAAGATTTTTAAACTGGGCCAAGTTCAAAGCAGTTCGAGGCCACACAACCTGTCACGGCTTACCGGTATTCAGTAATATTTGTATACCGCACAAGTTATTGGGAATTCGGTGATTAATATTAGTACTGTTTTTATTTTTTTTTTTTAAATATAAGTATTATAAGTACGAAAAATTTTAGGAATCGATGTATATTACTGAATTAATGTAAATGAATTTTTTCGATAATATAGCTTGAATATCAGAATAATAGATAGGTTATAATCTATGAAGAATGTAAGATAATTATCTAGTATATAAATTGTTAACGTTGTTGTAGATCTCTCTAAGTTATTTGTTCACTTATCATTGAAGTTGAAAAAAAAGAGAAATGTTCCAATTTCATTTTTGACCCCCTATTCGCATAGTGTTTTGTTTTCAGTACTATATATATATATATATACATATATATATATATATATGTATTTTTGTCTAATGAGATTAACCAAATGTAATTATAATGCGTTTAAAATGTAAAACATTTAGAAAAACCATGCGTTAGTGGTCACATGGCTCAATGATTAGAGCGCTTGGACGGTTTCCAAGAGGCGCGGGTTCGAGTCCCGCTGCGTTCCAATTTTTATACGTTTTCTAAATATGTTTTTCGTTTCCTAAGTATGTGATTAACATTTTAAAACTTCAAAAATGCTTAAAATGTTCTAAGTGTTACACCTAACAATACATACATAACTAATAGGCGACAACTCAAAAGTCAACCGTCGTAAAAACCTCATTAAACCTAGCTATTGCAGTATTCCGTATAATAATGGCTCAAAAAGCACATTTCACATATGCATGTTAATTAGAAACACATTTTGATTGCATTACTTGAGTTTAATAGTTTCAAGTTGCGATACCGTAAACAGTTATAATATATCTTTACCTATATTTTGCTAACTGGGGTAATAACTGTGTTTTTATCACTTGTACTATCAATCAGCTAGTTATCTATAGTGAGGTATGATATTAAGTATTGCTAATAAGGAATAAGTTATTTTATCAACTTGAAAATTGTAATGCTGTTGGTAGGTTTGTATAAAACAATTCGTGCTCTTAACGGACATTTTTTGTTAATTTGTGATTCCACAATTTATTAATTTAAATATATAATATTTTGATTTTAACGACGCTATCTTCGACCAGTTGACGCATGTTTTTACTTGATAGTTATTGGCTCTATTCGAATTAGATTATTATTTGAATAATATTGTACTATGGTATAATATGCATGCATGCATTTCGCCGATTTCCCCATTTATTTATCAAGTTTTTGCAATTTTTTTTTTCAATATGATACAAGACAATATCATATTGAAAAAAAGACAATGTTAAAAGTGCTTGAACAATTTTTAACCATCAAGCTGATGTAACCAAAAGCAAAGAGAAAGGTTACAATTACAGTAAAAACTATAATGTAATCTGATAAAACAAAAATTTTAAAAAGTAAAATTAGTAAAGTTTAAAATGAGCTACACCCGTCATGGCGCAGAGGCACAAGCGTGCGACTGTAAACGCAACAGGTTGTGGGTTCGATTCCCACTCCAAGAAATGGAAAAGTTTAGTATTTTCATTTCCTGAGTTTGGTAACAAGGCAAAGCGCGGCGTTGAGTTCCGCTAATCAGCACGCACTGCCTCAATTCGATTGAAAGTGGGGAACGGAGTGTCTTAACACTAAGTTCTCAGGTTCACTCTGCCTACTCTGCTATATGCGGGATACATCGTGAAGCTAAAAAGAAAGAGCTATACTGGAATTTATGGTAGTGTCATGACGCTGTCATACGTTTACAAGTAAGTAAAAGTTACTTAGTTAAATTTAAATTTCAAACCGACTCAAATTTTTAATGGATGAGATAAAAAAAAAATATTCTCGAATATCCCATACAAAGTGATCAAATTTTTCACTCAAATTACGCTTACATATAAAAAAAAACTTATAACAATTTGTATATAAAATATTATTATGACATATTTTTTGTTTACATTTACTGTTGAACTAGACTTATAGGATTGCAGAATACCCGGCGAAGGTCAAGGCGTAACGGCCACGAACCACGATTCGCTTGCGCAAGTCAATGCCCGTATTTGCAGTGTAGAATGTCAATATTATAAAAGCAGCTTCATTATTTTCATACCATAGACGGAGTGTCAAAACACTCTGTTATACGATTTTCGTTTTGAAAAAAAAAATTAAAAAAGTTGTCCTGAATAGCATGGTCATAATAATTAATAGTTGTTCCTCTGTGCCAGCATGGCCTCGATGGTCTCATGTCGAAATCATAAATAAGGAAGTTTCCTGTTAATATAAACAATGGCTATAAAATGACGAGCAATTTATCACTATGTAAATATTGAAAATGTATATATTTATTCTCTAAATTTTTCTATTAATTAATTATTAATGTGTTATTTGACACTCATATTAAATTCGTACATAAATTGGAAAGTAGAAAGCAAAACGTTACTAGGCTCTTTCTGCTCTGCATAGTGCGGGGGATAAGTAATAAATATTTAATACTGTTTTACTCTATTTTTATTCGACTTTATTGTATAAAAAAATCTATATTCTATATTTATTTCTATATTGTAGAAATGAATCTATTCTATAAATAACTAAGGAAAAAATTGGGCCCATTTTCAAGAAAATTATGCGGGCGTAGAGTATGTCAAAGTTTATATATGGAGAAGATGTTCTAAAAATTAATATCTTTATATATAAATATGAATGTTTGTCTGTATGTATCCATGAACTCAAAAATGATTTTAAATTTATTTTAGTTGTTGACGTAGCAACGCGCTCCGGGTACAGCTAGTTTTTAATAAATGTTCTTTAGAAATGCATTAAATTCATAAAATTCAATGTTACACACAATCATGTGTTTGACCTAGAACTTGCTTATTTTACGTTAACGGGGCTACTAGTGTAAGCTATATTAACGGTTAATGTTGGTTGGATGATAAATTATTCCATTCTCCGCCCATTTCGAACACTACATTTATCTCAAAAACTTATCAACACATACTTATTATAAATAATATTTATATAATATTTAGGGCGGCAGTAGTGTCTAAAGTCTCCGACTACCCTATTATGAAAGAAGAAGTGTAAGCTGTCATAAATATTCAAACACACAATCATATGAGCTAACGTCATTGCAACAAAATGATTCATATTGATAAATTCACGATTAGTTAGAATTATTATGAAGTATTTTATATGCCTTTTATTATTTGTCATCAAAAAAAGAAAAAAATATATTAACAATAATGAATTCTTTTAATTTTCTAAAAGTAAACACTAAACCTGATTTACTGTTTCAACTTAATCTTCTCAGTGGCGAGTGCCAGCTTGCGTATGTTGCAAAGACAGCCAGCCGACGCTTCTTGTAAAATAGGATCTTTAGAACCTATAGTCTCTAATAGAAATTGTACTACGCCAGCCTGGAAATATAAAGGATATAATTTACTAAATTTGTACGTAAATAGTAATAAAAAAGCAGGCTAGGCAGAGGGAACCTGAAAAACCTAGTGTTAAGATACTCCGATCCCCACTTTCCGTCGAATTGTGGCATTGCGTGCTGAGTGGTAGAACTCAACGCCGCGCTTTGCCTTGTTACCAAACCCAGAAAATGAAAATTTAACATTTCCTGGAGTGGGAATCGAACCCGCAACCTGTCGCGTTTACAGACGCACGCTTTTGTCTCTGCGACCCGACTGGCGTAAAATAAATGATTTTAGTAACAATTATGGTAATTTCACATTCATATGAGTTATTATAAAATTATTTTAAATGTCATATGGTCAAACATTCCGAATTTGTTCAATTGATAGTAAAAAAAATATTTTTTAGGCATGGCTAAAATTAATATTCAGAATAATAAATTAGATATATTATTAATCGATACCGACTCATAAATGACGATAAAAAATTTAAGGATGTGGGAAATGCAAATCTTGTTAATGTAGTCAGTCGTCATGTAAATATTAGATACCAAAATTTGTGAGGATGGATGAATGTTTATTACTCTTTAACGTAAAAACTACTAAACTGATCTTGATAAAACTATTTAAATATTACAATATTATAGCTTATATATCAGAATAATACATACATATCAGTGGCGAGGGGTGAAAAATTTAAAAAGGTAAACCGGTAAATTTAGAAAAGCCGGTATATATTTAGGGAAGCCGGTAATTTTTAGAGAAGACGATATATTAGCTCTCACACCTGTCTGTCTTTGCCTTGTTTTTTTACTAACTCATAACAATTTAAGCCCCACATTTTTCTGGCGACCTCATACTTATTTTTTACAAAATCGCTCCCAATATTTTCCACAAAACTTATTGTCATTTATGAAAGGTAAGCCGGTGGGAACCGTGTTGTATGGACGCCTCGACACTGATACATACACAATTCTTAAATATTTTCTTGTATTTTTTTTTTTTTTAACTTCACGCTGTATCCCGCATATAGCAGGGTAGGCAGAAGGAACCTGAAAACCTAGTGTTAAGACACTCCGTTCTCTTACAACAATTCTGTTTCCCACTTTCCGCCGAATTGAGGCGTTGCCTGCTGAGTGGCGGAACTCAACGTCGCACTTTGCCTTGTTACCAAACCCAGGAAATGAAAAGATTAACATTTTCTGGAGTGGGAATCGAACCCACAACCTGTCGCGTTTAGAGTCGCCATGCGTTAAGTTTTTGTAATTTATCAATAATATAATGATAAGTATCTAGTATTATCATATTTTCGTTAACGTCATGCAGCAGTTTTTCTTGTCACCTTTGTGCATGGCCTTTGTGACGCGTAACGTCATAATTATTTGCACTCACTTTGCTAAGAGGTAACTTAACCTTGCTAAGTGAGCATTTTACGCTTATCTACTATGTATTTTTCGAGTTCATTTATGGTGTGACAATATTTAGTGTTAGTTTTGCTGTATTTAATATATTGTTAATGAAAAAAATATATATACATATATTTTTAATGATTATTTTAGAATATTTAAAGGAACTCAAAAAGTAACACAAATATGATCTAAATATCCATATCCTAGATACATCTTATCTAAGCAAATATATTTCTTCTAATTAAGCAAAATAAATAACAATAGATTATAAAATAACCTTTCATAATAATAACATAAAGTTCGTTCGTAAAATTTATAAACCTTAGGAAAATTTTATGAGTACTTTAATTTTGTAATATTCAAATTACTTTATTGGTTATAAAGTAAGTAAGAACTTAAGCCAAAATAATTAAGTATAATTTTCCTCTCATTAAATGGTATAATCGACGAAATATTCAAAGTACATATATCCGGCTCTTGTCAACAATATCAAAATCATGAGCTAATGCAACATATGATTATTTGATATTTCGTTATAACTTTCGTAACTTTACTCTTGAGTGCTAATAAGAAGTTGCACCAACGAAGAGTGTAACGGAATTACAAAGAAATAACAAAAACTTTTTACCACAAGGCCGTTCGGTGTTTAACTTGGTAACTGTAATGTAAGTGTCAGTTTATAACTATCAAAAAAAGGAAAAGAAATAGTCTTACTACTGTCGTTACTCCAGAAACCAATTAATTTTACTTAAACTAAAAAAAAATTAAATACGAAACTATGCAAGCAAGTTGTACTACGTTTATTATTTATATATAATTATATACATATATAAATACGCAACGATCGAAGAAAAACAAAGTCGAATGTCATGGTTGTCTAAAAGTAGCATTCTTAGAGAGAAAAGGAACCTAGTAAAAATTCACTTTATTTTCCTATTATAATTCAAATGTCATTGTGATAGTCGTGCTCATACCCCATACTAAAAAAATGTTCAGAAACCATGGTTTTTTTTGTAAACCAGTAAAAACATTCCCATACATGTATTTCGAACCTATAATCATTATGTGTAAAAACAGCCACTATTCTATTGATTTTTTTATTAAATTTAAAAAATTATGTAAGAGAGTGCAAGATACGCTTATGTCATTAAAAGTAAGTGAAAATAACAGATAAAATATCCTTTGAAATACAGATGTATAAATAAACCACCTGTCATTAATTTGTTTTTATTTCGCAAGCCAATAATTCATTTTTATTATTTATATCTATATATGTACAACATTCATCTTATATATACAAGTACACTTTAATCCCAAGGTAATAAATAAAAATTAAAAAAACATAAGGCCGCAATAATAACTTTGGACGTTTTACTTTTTTTTACGGTACATTATGTCAGACTGTTGGGCTGAAAAACGTAAGTATAAAAAATAAAAAAAAAAACTGTCAGAAATTATTCAGGGTTATTAGTAAATATATTAAGTTTTGACGTGCGTTTCTATAATAAGTATACAATGCTAACATATTTTTTTAAGATGTATTTATACTTAATATGTGTATGTGACCTTACACACAAAATGGCCCATTGTTAAGAAAATAGAGTTAGAAAAACAAAACAAAAGAATACCGTACGCTTAGAAATGTAAACAAGTAACACTAATTAAATTTTGATATAAATTTATCATTTATTTAGATAAAAAGACCGAGTCTACGAGTTTTCTTGGTTTTAAAATGTAACAAATCAAAATATCTTTTATTTTTCTCTTCATTTTTTTTAAGAAAGAGCAAATAGAAAATGATTACGTTCTCTACTCTCCGCCTAAAATTATGAGGTGTAATATCATGGTTGCAGGACAACATATCGCTGCACTTTGACAAACCACGCTAAATAATCTAAGACAAATGAAATATAAATATTCTCTTCATTTAGATTTGACCCACTGACTTGACACTTGATTTGACATAAATTGTGCAGTCAATAACCCATCAACGTCATCTCCATCATTTTCATCTCACTTTATTAAAAAAAAAACATTTAAGTAATAAATTTTCTGTATATAAGGGTACCCTTACCGCATGCATAGTAACACAGTTGATAGAATAAAAGGAGAGGTGGTACAAAGCTAAAGCAGTAGCACGATGAACGTTGGGATCTCTTGAAGTCATGTAATTGACTAGTGGCGTGATTGCGCCTCTTTTGCCAAACTCCTGCCTGTTCTGTGCCCAGTCGCAGCAGTATGCGATGGCTACTCCTAAGTTTGCACGCAGGTGGTCGTCGGTTGTGCTCACTGGAAATAAATTATTTAAATAAGTAATCTTTCCAAGAGGTTATCATGGCGCAATGGGACAGTAATAATGTAAATTCGATATTTATGGGTTCAATTTCTACTTAAGGGATTATACTCTAATTATTTGGATTTACCAGTGGTGGTAAACCTTGAAAAGTGGAGAACCAATTGTTATGACGCTATGTTCTCTTTGACGACCGAGCTATATGGGAAATAGTATTGAGCAATAATTATTTTATCGTTTCAAATGGATTCAATTAGGTTACATTTATAAGTAAAAATTAAGTAAATCAAAATTTAAATACACCCTAGATAATATAATGCTATTAATATAAACTGACTTAAATATATAACTCCTTACATGGCGCAGAGGCACAAGCGTGCCGTAAACGCGACAGGTTGTGGGTTCGATTCCCAATCCAGGAAATGTAAAACTTAGTATTTTCATTTCTTGAGTTTGGTAACAAGGCAATGCGCGGCGTTGAGTTCCGCCACTCAACCCGCAATGCCTCAATTTGACGGGAAGTGGGGAACGGAATTGTTGAAAGAGAATGGAGTGTCTTAACACTATGTTCTCTGGTTCTCACTGCCTACCCCGCTATATGCGGGATACAGCGTGAAGTTAAAAAAAATAAATAAAATAAAGTGCTAAAATATTGTTTATTAATTTAATCTTAGTAATTTAATAGTAACGTAGAAATAAATACTGTATCTTCGTTTATTTTAATATACGCTATTGTAGCGAAATTGCTACATGTCTCATTGCGCGTAGAAATATACACATATATAGATAATGATGATGTTCTAATTGACAATGTACAGCTTTAGATTCCGTCACACATAATTATTTTGTTGGTAAATTGATAATCCGCCTTTCACAATGCATCTCAAGTGTTATCTCTTTGCGTTACTCGAAATGTTTATGAAAGGAAACGCTAAGTATGCATGTCGCAAATCATCTTTAGACTTCAACAAATAAATAATGAAGTAAATTTGTTTAGCTCACGGCCAAGTTATTATGACGATTGAATATTATTCATACTTAGTACATTACAAATAATATAATATGATCGTAATAGCAACGTATCTCGTATTTTTTTTTTTTTTTTTTTTAAATTTTAAAACTATTCTTTACAAATTGATTTTTGATCGAAGTGAATATATCATAAGTAATAAAATAATTAAAGTTAAACAACAATAGGAAAAACTCGCCATAATAGCGTAGTTGTCATGTATCCGAAACTATACGATGGTTTTGAATAGGGTTCTTATTCATTTTGGATAAAAAAAAACATTTATAATAATAATAAAAAACTTTTTTCCAGTCTGTTTCGACAGTCTGACGTTAGGTTAAATTACCTGGTACGCGATATCTTTTAAAGGATGACATACATACATATATAAATAGCTTCACGCTGTATCCCGCATATAGCAGGGTAGGCAGAGGGAATCTAGTGTTAAGACACTCCGCTCCTCACTTTCCGCCCAATTGAGGCATTACGTGCTGAGTGGCGGAACTCAACGCCGCGACAAAAGGATGACAATTAAAAAAAATATAAATTTATCTGTAATTTGTTGAAAATACCTATATCACTTACATTCAAACTAATGATTTTTCTTGAGAAACTTTTAATTACATGTAGTCACAAATCACAACATTATAACACAACCATTTTTTTTGTCAAATTTACGTAGCTTAACAAAAAGTTTGAATCACAAGTAGATATATGAAATTTTAACATTGTTAAATATAATTAGTACCTTCTTAAAATTAAACACCTACTTATTATTGTTTATTTACCTCAAACCACCTTTTTTTTAAATATTTTTTATAAGCATATACAGGTAAATGGGCAACAACGGCATTAATTTCATATTTATTATAAATCGGGATGGTTGTCGATTCGAATCCGACTTGGGTAAACGATTTAATTGATTTTAATTTCCCTGGTCTAAGATAAAACACGAAGTGTTTTAACACTGCTGTTAAAAATGCAATATCATTACACATTGTAGATATTAATTTTACACTCCACGTTTAATTGCTGACCAGCAAACTATAAAGTAACGAGATCAACTAACATGATTTCATAATGTTTCAGTTGCGTACTAAAGTAGCAATGAGCGATTTCACACTTACCAAGTTTCGAAAGCTTCGCCACGACACCGTGGTCAGAGATCACAGCTAAGTTCTCGTGGTCGCGGGCTATTGTTGCGATTGCAGCGCAAACCGCGGATAAAACATTGTGGTCATCTGAATCCAGCAAATCTACTGTTAATTCTAAAGCTCCGACAAAAGATCTGACCATTTCTCCTGAATCCGTCGCGTTTTGAACACAAGGACTCAAAGCAAGCGCTGCATTAGTTTGTACTTTCTTAGAGTCGTTTTTGAGTAGTGACCAAATAAGTCTTACTCCGTCTAGCTGATCTATTTCGTACATACAATTTTGTTCTTTTGCACATTCCATTAAGACTAGCGGCACATTTTCCAGCAGTGGCTTATGTGTATTGTTTAGATGATGTACTGAAAATATATGCAATTTTTTTATTTATATTTTTTTTGGCAGTTTTAAGATAAGCAGAGAGAATAAAGCGTCATAAAATTAAAAATTTCAGCAACCATTTTTAATTTTTCACAATTCTTTATTGAATTCTCTTAAATAGTATTCAAATACACAATATTGTAGTACACGGATGTCCTAACTTCTTCATGTAAGCAAAGTATATGTCTTAAATTTCAATAGGAAATTTACACCGCCTTGGTTTTATAATTTAAAATTATTTTATTGGACTATCGTGCAAAATATAATATATTATATGTCATACAAATCATTTATTGGATATGCAATTTAAATTAGAGAAATAAAATTGATCATAGAAATAGTAGATAAATGACTCACTTAGCATTGGAATGCCGCCAGAGCTGCGAATTTTATCTCGATTGGGTGCATACTTAGCGCATTCTGCCAATGCCCCTGCAACGTTTGTTAAAACTCCATCATTTTCGTCATCTAACAACCTCACAAGTATCGGCACTGCACCAAGGTGATCTAATCTTTTCACGCTTGCTTCACTATTCGCACATTTCCAAAGAGCTCCAGTTACGGCAGCCATTAGCGGCTTATTAGCTCTGTTTGTGGAATCTTGGGCCGCTTCCACCAGTAACTCGAGACCTCCAGCTTCACGGATCATATCTCTTGTAATTGCGTCACTTGCACATTTATACATAGCCAGACTGCAATATGTCTGTATGAAAATATTGTCTTTAATATTGCATTATATATTTAATGAATAACTACGCAAATAGAAAAGAGCCATTATGCTTTGATATATAAATTTCTTTGTAGGGTTATTAAGATGATTACGAGTTAAGATATGCTTTAGATAATTGCTAATAAAACTTTACTACCTTCAAGTCCTTGTCCTCGTTTGCCAAGTGCTTTATCAAATCATCGACCATCTTTTCGGTCTGTATAGCAAGCTGAAAGGAAGTTTCATTAGCACACATTTGTAGTAGACCGACTGCTGGCACGGCAACATCCAAGTGAATGGTCTTAAGAATACGAGCAATGAGAGGGATCATGCCATACTTTCTCATTGCCTCGCGGTTTCTTTGCGATGATGACATTGACCACAAAGCTTTAGCGCCGGCGCGTGCTATGTCGAGGAATTGCAACTCATCTTGATTAAGATCTTCCCTTGCTGCAGTGAGGCATCTGTGTACAATATATACAATTATTTGGACATGTTTTTTTATGTTACACGCACTTGGTAAATATTTAACAGCATATAAAAATGTTCTGGCTCACTTACCTATCTTTAATATCTAATAAATCAATCAATTTTGGTATTCCACCAAACTTTCTGCAAAACTTTCTGCTTTTACGAATTCGTCCTAAATTGGCAATTGTTTCAGCAGCTAGTATCTGCACATCCCTAGCAGGGTCTGATAATAACCCTACCAATAAAGGGATGGCTCCCAAATCTGTCACCTTCTTGCGTATTTCTATGTTAGGTGTTATGTCCTTTAGAACTGCTAATCCGCCCAGTATACAACATAAATCCCTCGTTTCTAACAAATTAACTAATAATTCTAAGCCACCAATCTCTTGTATGGCTCTTTGATTGACTTCAACAGTCAAATCATGATCTTTCAAGCAAGATAAAGCCACCATGGTAGCTGTTTGATTACCAGCTTTCATATATTTTACCAATTTTTGTATATGCCAATATTCTGGAGGTATTTCGGAGGATTTTATGAGATCAGCCCAGTTATCTTCTGATGATGATGTGGAAGATGCCGAGGAAGCTGAAGTATCGGAACCTTCAGTGACCATCACAATTCGAGGCAGCCCGACTGTATCTTGACCACCATCTACGCTATACGCCGATATATTATCACCTTCTGCCATTTTAAAACTATTAATCTACAATGAGATTAAAATATCAAATTCTTTATATTGTAATAAATAATATTTCTTTTCTAATTTAAAAATAAGTGTTAAACAAAGTTCGCAAATGTCAAATTGTAATTCCGTATTTTATCAATACCGTTGCTTAGAAACAATATTTTTGTGACGTTATTTATACATTGATCGTAAAATGTACAGCCTTTAAGTTCACTGTGGTCTTATACTGTATTCAATACATTTTAATATTCATACATCCTCCACATGTATGCAGAAAAAAATTATTCAATAATTTACGCCGACTCCATGCTGGCGAATTCGTCACATTTTTTACTACACCCGGAAGATAACTATTATTATCTAAGGATATACTTGTTTTTAGTCATAGCATACAATATTTAAAAAATATATTTTTTAATATCTGTATTGTAAAATTATGACAATGTTAGTTGTCATACGTCATATAATAAGGTCACGGTCGTCAGACTATGGATACTCAACTAAAGAGTTTTCGACTCGCTTTATACTTAGTTAAAATGATTACTTTGGAAATTCATCGAAACCATAAATTTAATATCTAAAAATTTGTGTTAGTATAAATATAAAAATAATAAAAGGTATATTAATAACAAGTATTAACGCCTGTCGTGTCGCAGAGGCACAAGCGTAAAGCGATTGTAAACACGACATGTTGTGGGTTCGATTCTCACTTCAGGCAATGGAATTTTTAATTTCCTAGGTTTGGTAACATGGAACAACAGCGTGGCGTTGAGTTCCGCCAATGCCACGCAATGCCTCAATTTTCCCTCCCTCTGCCTACTCTGCTATATGTGGGATACAGTGTGAAGCTATGTATGTATGTAAAAGGTACATGTAAGTATACGGTTGTAGGTCGGATGTACCCTTGAAGAATGATTAGGTATATTATTATTTCTATTTTGCCGATCTAGTCGACAAAGCGCAGCATTGAGGTCTGCCATTCAAAACGCAATACCATTAAAAAACCAGGGCAGGAGAGAACACTCAGTTTTCCGCTTTTCGCCTCAAATTTAGGCGTGAATGGGCATTAAAAGCGTGAAGGTGTTTTTTAAAATGTAAACTCAGGTCTACAATAGAAGAAACTTTAGTAGAAAAAAGATTAGGTAAACGAGGGATGGGTACACTCTGTTTTACTAATAAGTATTTATATTATCTGTAATATTTGAAAAAATAATTATATAATATATCTATCATAATTACATATTTTATGGATATAAATATATTACATACAAATCTACGTAAAAACGTTAATATTCCTAAATGTATAAATATGTTTGGTGGTAGGAGGTTCGTCCTCCGTCTGGCTCGCGACCACTATCATGTCAAAGACGAACCGCCAAATATCTTGTGATGTGTTCCGGTTCGATGGCATGTAAGCCAGGTTTTCCCCTTTCCCACCCATTCTTTCCCAAAAATGTGGTGGTTCCGATAGCGGACTACTACATTATCCTCCCCTTCC
>JAKGSA010000203.1:469584-537486 GCA_033558755.1 Philaethria dido | reverse complement strand
CCTTGTTCCACCAGTCCTTCTCTGTCTCCTGGATATCATCTTTCCATCTCTTGTATAACATAATATGTGTTTATCATATTCTTCGATTTCATACCCCATTCTCCTGACTTCAGATAATCCTACTTTGTCATGATTTATGTTGTCTAGGGCATTAATCAGTTCTAGATATGTCTAGTTTGCCATATGAAAGTCTTTAATTAATTAATCTCGATTAAATCTACATGAAAATATTACTAAACAAATAAGCTGACCACATCAAAGCTTTTGGGTACACGCGAATTTGATGTTCAGTTACACATTATAACAATACCATGTAGCTATTTACGGGGCATTTGTGGTCCTTTGTGCCCTTATAATAAAGATAGAACTGTTCTTGTAAAATTTCAATACGATTATATAGTATTAAATAGAAAATGATAATTTCTGAGTGAATGATAATTGTTTAAAAGAATTAAGTACTAATAATAGGTCAATCAATAACACCTATTACTTTAGAAGCACGTTAGAATAATTATTGAGAAATACCATAATAATTATAATTAATTATCAATCATCGTTCATTCTTCTGTGATTCTGTTTATGATATGATATTATTTATTTTATTTCTACTATGAAATGAGAGAGTCTAATTACATTAACTATCAAATTGCATGTTACATTTATGAAGTAACTTCACTATATTTCTTATACATTTCATAGTAAAACCCTTAAAAATAAATTGGGTCCGCCATCTTGAAGCCTCGCGCCATGTTTAATATAATCAAACGTCACTATTAATTTCATATTCCTTTCCTTACCCCTTTATTTATTCCGCAAGTAATTAATTCGTCAGCCATCTTAAGATTCTGCCGTATTTATTTAGAATTATGTAGGTAATTTAGTTAAATGGATCTGCCTATATATATTTTTAGTTATAATAAATACTTAAACTCAAAACAACCATCTTCATCATATGTCAAAAAGCCCGCCGTCATTTTCCCGCCTTTTTTATTCTCATCTCCTTGCGTTCAGAAATAACAAAAGTAACTTCTTTATTAATTTAAAATTGTTAACCCCAAAATATAAATATTAAATAGGTACTTAACTTTATTACTGTATGCAAATATTTTATTAAATTATAAAATATTGTAGTAGTTATTACATAATCTAACATTTATATAGTAGGTTATACTTCATATTTACCTGGTACCTTATTTTTTATTAACTAATTTATAATATAAAACAATGCCTTTCAACTATAATTAGTTGTCCTTGACTGTGTACAATAACAACGTAATTTAATTACAGGTATATTTTGTTTCAGTTTCGGAGGAGCGTAAGAGATGTTTTGAAGCCGGAACATAATGATCATTTTTTGCTGAGATGGCTTAGAGGTATCTTTTTTAATTATTTATTTGATATAATTATATACATACCATATTCATTATTATAGTTTGGGCGCAATTATACACTTAAAGAACATTCGATGGTGATGAAATCGATACCGACACGAATCAATGTTTGTATTTAAAAAAAATATTTTTCTTTTTCCAATATGATTAATGAATCGCGGCATACAATTTCGCCAGTCAACACTTCATAGTTATCATCAGTAGAAAACATAGAACAGTGTGTCTTAACACTATGTTCTCTCTGCCCTAGACATGTGACAAAAAAGTAAAAAAAATTATAAAAATTGTAATCATGACATGAGATAGCTTCTATTTTCACAACTCTTGTTTCCTATTAAACTGACCTTCCACACGTAAGGCATATGTTCCGGTCTGTTAATTACAAGGTCCGATGTTGGATCGAGAAAGCCGGAATTAAAGATGAAAATAAGCCATGATTTTTTGAATATCTCTTTTGTTTTTACAAAAGTAACGATATATTTATAATAACAGTATATAAAGAATTAATAAAAATTATTGAAAGTGACAGTAGTGCAAATGAAAAGTGTGTTTTCAATTCTACTTGGGAAGAATCATTTTTTTTTTAAATTCAATGCATATTTGAAATTCTATAGTATATAGGCGAAAATTTTTTGATTGGATTTCGATTAGTAAGAAATTTCTCTTTTTTTTATACAAAGTGTTAGAGATATATTAAATTTTATAGTGCAGTCACTGGGGCGTAAAAAACGTTAAAACCTCTTAGGGTGAAGATGAAATTGAATGATTTTTGCGGGAATATGTTATTAGTAACATGAATATTAATCTCTACCTATTTAAAAGTTGTACATTTGATTTTATAATAAAAAAAATATATATAATTTATGATTGCGGTTCCTTTATATACTCTAACACAAATTACACTATAGAATTTAAAAAAGACAAATATATTACTAAAATAACTAAATTATTAATAAATAATTCAAAATATAAAGAATTTACAAAATATTTGTTTACTTACATTTAAAAAATAAAATAAATTCTATTACTATAAGCCAAGTTTTCTAGGAATTACTATAAGCCAAGTTTAGGGAAAGGATGGGTGGGAAATGACCCACCCATCCTTTCCCCAAAATGTGTTGGTTCCGATAGCGGACTATTACATTGTCCTCCCCTTCCATCTCTATCCTCTAGGTTGGCAACACATCTACAACATCTCTGGTGTTGTAGATGTTTATGGGCGAAAGTGACCACTTATTACCATCAGGTGGTCCTTCTGCTCGTTTGACATCCGTTATCCATAAAAAAAATTTAAAAAAACTTAATAATCAATGTTACACATTACCCCATATATCTGACATTTTTTTTATATAAAGTGACATACACATGTACGAACATTACGTATTTTACAGTCTATCTGTTCGTTGTTAAAAATGAGATGCCCTATAATAGAAGCCCTGAAGATAGCCCTGGCTAAAATCATTTTAGGTATTATAATCTACGTATGACTTAGTTTATTACGTAGTTATGTAAATTTACTTATTGAGGCGCCGTCTGGACGTAAATGGGACGTCTGATACTGTCCTTAAGCCATTGTAGGCTCTTAAATCTTTTATGGCCTGAATCCGTCCAAACGTGAATAAGTTTATAAATCGCTAATGCTTTTCAGTGCAGATATTTTTAACCAAAAATGTATATTTTTAACATAAAATATAATATTATACAACGTAATATCTTGAATGTTAGTCAAAAATAACAATTAATTAACGTCGTAACGTCTTCTTTGCTTTAGATATGTACTCGTAGAACGGTAAACACTATTTTTTTAAGAGTTCGTTTTTAAGAGTGGTGTCAAAAAAACCTTTTTCTAAAAACCGTTTTAAACATTTGCTATACATTTATCATATTTTGCTGATTATTTTATAATAACCCGTTAAGTAAGTTAGAGATATATAAGAGAAAATGAATGCCTAATACCAAAACATGCTTGTTACTAGTTCCAAAGTGGGGGAATGATCATATTTAATTACATACATACTCGTACGTACATAGCTTCACGCTGTATCCCGCGTATAGCATGGTAGGCAGAGGAACCTAGTGTTAAGACACTCACACTTTCCGCCGAATTGAGGCATTGCTTGCTGAATGGCAGAACTCAACGCTGCGCTTTGCCTTGTTACCAAACCCAGGAAATGAAAAAAATCCTTTATTATTAATTTATATATTTGATTTATTTTCATTTGCCCTCTCTAGTAATAGAATCGCGGCGTTGAGTTCCGCCACTTAACACGCAATGTCTCGGATCTTTCTGACTAGTGTAATCAGCTATGCGAGAAAATGTTAAAAATATTTTTAGTTCTATGGTTTTTGCGATTATTATATAAGTATATTAAATCTGTAGCTGTCTTAGTTTAGTCTTTTTGTTAAACACTTAAAAACATATTAAAAATGCACTCATCCAAACAAACTAGTAACAGATTGATAAAAAGTGGAATTGTTCTGCAGACAAAGAATAATTAGAATTTTAACAATTAAATAAAAACAACTTAGATAAATAAAATACATTAGAAAGTAAAATTATTACAAAAAATACTCAACCGATCTGAGTTGAATTTATATGGGACCACATCAAAAACACTAGCTGTATTTTGACCTTTTTTAGGGGCTTTTAGATGTCAGAGCTATTTTTTTTTTTGCAGTTTTTTAAATTTTTTTTAAGCTCTCCACTTTTCTTGACCTTGTTTTTTTGCAAACTCATTTACAATTTAAGCTTCACATTTACCTGGCAACCTTTTTTTTTGGTCTTATACTTGTATTTTAAAAAAATAAGTTGCCTTAATTTTTTACGGTGGGGACCGTGTTGTATCGACACACCGTGTTGTATGCTATGTAGCAGTGGCGAGCCACTGACTGCTACATAGATATCATATAAAAAAAAGAATCATCAAAATCTGTTCACCCAGTAGAAAAGTATGCATGTAACACACGAATTGCGAACCTCCTCTTTTTTGAAATTGGTTAAAAATTTGCATACGTTGAGACAAACAGGAAACAGAATTATAAAAAGTGGATTTATAACGCCTGTCGTGGCACAGAGGCACAAGCGTGCGACTGTAAACGCGACAGGTTGTAGATGCGATTCCCACTTCAGGAAATGGAATTTTTCATTTCCTGGGTTTGCTAACAAGGCAAAGCGCGGCGTTGAGTTCCACCCCTCAGCACGCAATGCCTCAATCTAGCGGAAAGTGGGGAACGGATTTGTTGAAAGAGAACGGAGTGTCTTAACACTAGGTTCACAGATTCCCTCTGCCTACTATGCTATATGCGGGATACTGCGTGAAGTTAAAAAAAAAGCAAGAAATGTATTCTACAGACAGACAGAAAATAAACAAAATGTATATAATAATATAATCAGTCCTAACAAACATAAGTAGTTCTTACTTTGTATTCTTCATATCTTTTGTAACCAACTAACTAACGATTAAAAAATAATTGTAAGTAATTATAATTCATTAAGTATATACCGATTGCATATCGATTTAGTCGAATATCGATCGAATGATTTTCGAAGAATTTAATAATGATTCGATTGTGAAAACCCTTTTTAGGAAATAATTAGACACGAAATTTAAAAAAAAATAAGTACCTAAAAATTAGGCATGTCATTTAATCACTGCATTAATATATGAAGGCAGAACTTTGCATCCCTTTTTGAAAAGGAAAATTGGCATACATATATTTCAGTCGTCCATACATTGAATTGTTATTGAGTTTGCAAGAAAACAAGATCAAGAAAGGAAAAAGGTTGCCAAGAAAATATTGGGTATAAAATAGCCAAAAAACAAGCTCTGAAATGTTGAAGCCTTAAAAAATAAAGGTTCACCAAGATTTACTAAAATTACTAAATACCTTTACATCCTATACCGGCTTCCCTATACATACCGGCTTCTATAACAATTACCGACTTCCCTAAACCGGCTTGCTTAACTAAAATTTTCACCCCTCGCTACTGTAGAGTACCCATATGAAGAAGTACAAAAAACTAATATTCTTTATAATAACAGAATTGTCAGAAATATATAGGAAAGATTTTTACAAATTTTAAATGAAACTGTTTTAACTAGATTATTCGCTTTAAATGGTATTTACAGTAGTACTGCAAAGAGGCGTTTGGTTTTCTAAAAATATACATGATTTATCCTATTAAAAAAGTTTAATTTAAACTTTAGTTACCCTGAGTCATATTTGAACCCACACCTCCCTTATTCTGACTGCATTTTTCATGTATGCATGTCATACCGTATGTGGTTTCAAAAAACTAATAATAATTTTATGTTGCAGCCAGACAATGGAACCCAGAGGCGGCGGAAAAAATGCTCAGAGATGTAAGTCATTATTGTTTTTGTTACCAAAATAACTTATTTCAAATTATTTTTACATTTTTTTGCTTCCATCAAGTACCTACCTAGTAATGTTCACTAAACAAAATTAAATATGACCTTGGTGGGACACAAAAAATCCGATTTTAACAAAGATTGCTTGATGCATTTAAATCGTTATTAACTAAATTAATTTTTATTTAATTTTAAATTTTTCGACGATCGACGACGACGACGAGATATACTAAAAGCGGATATATTTTTTATTAACTATATATGTAGGTATTTTTTCTTTTTAGCTTCACGCTGTATTCCGCATATAGCAGGGAAGGCAGAGGAAACCTGTGAACCTAGTGCTAAGACACTCCGTTCTCTTTTAACAATACCATTCGCCACTATGTAGATGTTTCTACAATCAGTTCAGTTTAGTTCTTTAATTATGGCGCTTCGAACGTGCCAGTAGAGCACAAAACACTTCGCCAATATCACGTTGTATGATGTTTCTACAATTTGCGTAGACTGGATATGGTGTTAGATTCCGCAATCAAGCATTTAATGTCTAAAAGGACGGAATGTAGAGAATATAATGAATAAGGTTCTGTATCTCATAACTCTTCATTATCCCATTAATACAAAAAAAATATATAATTATAACATAGTTATTAATTACACTTGATTACTACATTATATTCTAAGTCTCAACAATAGTTTTCCTTTGTCTGTCCTGTTGCGAGAAAAATCTGCTGCTATATTTTCCATCTCACGAATAAAAGCATAAATAGCTTCACGCTGTATCCCGCACATAGCAGGGTAGGCAGAGGGAACCTAGTGTTAAAACACTCCATTCCCCACGAATAAAAGCGTCTGACCTAAAACGAAAACACGGTAGCTATACTGATAAAAAAATCACATTTTTTTATATATAAGTATATCTTTTTCATAACATTCTTGGCTTTGTTACAAAGTGTGGGTGGCGTAATTATAAGCTAGGATTTTATGGTTTTGCAAGAGGTTAAATTAAAGGTTACTTGCATATAATATATTTCGCTGCAGTCCGATGCAATTAGCAGCAACTGTATAGTTTTCCTTGAAACTATAAACTATGAAAAAAAAGTTGCGTCTGTCGTGGCGCAGACACACTAGCATGCGATTGTAAACGCGATCGGTTGTGGGTTCAATTCCCACGCCAGGAAATGAAAATATTAAATAATATATAGTATTTTCCTTTCCTCGCTCTGGTAACTAGGCCAAGCGCGGCATTGAGTTCCGCCAATCAGCACGCTATACCTCAATTCGGCGGGAAGGTGGGAACAGAAGTGTTGAAAGAGAACGGAGTATACTACACTAGGTTCTCTGAATCCCTCTGCCTACCCTATGTGCGGGATACAGAGTGAAGCTAAAAAAAACATTAAAATTTATTGTCTTCATTTGTTAATAAATAAAATATCGTAAAAAATAATAATCTCTCAAAAATAAACGTTGTCGATTTACAAATGAGTATCATAAATGTCTTCTTTTGGCAATGAGAAAGGAAAAACTAGTTACGACTGGTTCACGAATTATTGAACTTTAAAGTCACCTTTACGGTATAAAAATATAGCAAGAATACCAATTTTAGTTGAATGCCCACCGTACGTTCGTAATATATAAATAACAAAGAAAAAAAATAAGAAAATGCATTTGTTGAAAAAATAACAATTTAATTTTATATTTAGAATATTTTGGTTTTTTTTAGTTTTTTATATTTATAATTATGTTGCGGATATTAAATACTTATTATAGAATATCATTACGTTTTTGCATTCATTAATAAAAAAAAAGAAAATAATTCCGGAAGAACTTTTATGTAAGGTGCTCACGTAATTATAAAGTATTTTTGATATTTTTTTTTTGTAATAAGGTTGCTTGTGAAACATTAATTATATGTCAATAGCATGTCACTCCATTTACTGTCCATTTAGAACTATTGGTATATGGTATGGGTGTATGGTAGTTCGACAAAACACTTCGCAATTTTACAGCATTGTAGAAACGGGGCATTATCACTGTTTATCGACTGGTTCTACGTACACTGGTACAAGTGCGAAACCATAACTTTACAGGAGAACTATTTATAGCCATAGTTTCCTAAGATTATAATTTTGTAATTATTTAAAGGTTTCATTATTTAAAGAATCATTTACTTCGTAATAATGACAATGGTTTAATCTTAGAAAATTTTAAACTCAGGTTGTGTTTTCGTATTCACACCAGTAAACGCAGAACCAGTCGTTATAATAATGAAATTCCTGCTATATTTATTCATTTATTTAACTAACAAAACTTATTTATATTAAGTTTATGAATTATAATTATTTCCAATAGTCAATGAAATGGCGCGAGAAATGGGGTGTGGACACAACATTAGCAACTTGGGAGGCGCCGGAAGTTCTTGAGAGTCACTTTCCCAGTGGTACTACCGGATTCGATAAGGAAGGATCACCAGGCATGTTTTTTTTAATAATACAGATTACCTAATACAAAAACTCAGTGCAGCGTTGAGTTGCGCACACTCAATATTTTGGATTTAGTCTGAAAGCGGCGAACTAATATTATATAAAACTTCATACTTTACATACTAAATAAAAATATTTGTAGTATCATAAATTCTATAGAGAAGAAACTCCTTAGCGCACCATGGATTCACCGCGCGGGTGCCCATCGCGTTGCAGAGTTAAGAGGAGTTTGGAGAGTGCCTGGGACTACGACCTAACGTGTAGGTTTAAGGGGCCCCTTTAAAATAAAATATATGGAAAAATATTTTAATATTTTTTAAATTAGGACATGTGGTTATTCTATGTGGTTTTTACTTTCATTTCACACGAAAATATTTTTATTTTTTCATTTTATCACTAGGCACTATCTTTTTAACCCGCATGCCAATATATCTTTATTTGAATAAAAAATAAATAAATTCGTTTTCTATTACAGTAATAATAGTCCCATTCGTCGGTCTTGACATTTGGGGGCTGTTACATGCAGTGACGAGGACGGACCTTATTAGAATGGTTATACGCCATTTAGAGAACTACCTTACTTCAGCCAGGAAACAGTCTCAAACTTATGGATCTAATGCTTTAAAGGTAAAAATAATCATATCATTACTACTACTCCTTTTAAAACAAAGTAAATCTTATATGTAGCGACATTAACTGGACCTGTTTCTATACATCAGGTGAGGCGTCATATAACTCGGTTCCCACCGGCTTGCTTAACTTTTTAAAGTACAAGTATGAGACCAAAAATGAAAGGTCGCCAGGAAAATGTGGAGCTCGAATTTTACAAAAAAAACAAAGTCAAGCAAGGTGAAGGGCTAACAAAAAAGGTCTTCACCAAAATGCGATAGTAAAATTACTAAATACCTTTACATCCTATACCGGCTTCCCTAACTATACCGGCTTCTTTAAAAATTACCGGCTTCCCTAAATATATGTACCGACTTCTCTAAATATTTCCGGCTTCTCTAGATTTACCGGCTTGCCTAACTAAAATTTTCACCCCACGCCACTGCTATATATCCATTTGCAAGAATATATTTCAACTCTATGTTGACTCACGTATGGCCATTATGGAGCAGTGAGGCGGTGTCTCAAAGTAAACTCGATTGATGTTGGGTTTGATTCCCCGCTAGTGAGAAGATATTTAAATTACTTTTATTTCCCCGTTCTGGTCAGACAAAGCGCGGCGTTGAGTTCCGCCACTCAGTATGCAATGTTTCAATTATGGGCGTATAGAACGGTTTTGGCACTAGATTCTTTCTGAATAATTTGCGGAAATGTGGAAAAAAGTATGAAGCTGAAGTAAATTAACATCTGAGGGAGAGGGTTCGTAGTCTAACTGAAAATCAGCTATTGAAATATCAATCTCAAGCATCATTAGCTAAGTTACGCGTTTTGCCATAACATTTAGTTTTTAATATGAATAATTCTAGCGTATTGTAATTTTTTTTGTGGCAATAACTGTGTTTTATTATCATTATTAATATTAAATTATTGATTATTATCGTAGTGCAGTATGCAAACCCGAGGGTCATGGATTCGATTCCCACTTGGGAATATTTACATCTTGAAATTCCAAAAAACTGATAAACCGATTGTCTTAACATAATTTTCTCCCTACTTGTTATAATATAAAATAAATATATTTACAGGTAACAGTAATTTTCGATCTCGAAGGATTCAACATGCGACAATACGCCTGGAAACCCGCCGCAGAAATGGTGTTCACTCTTCTACAAATATATGAAGCTAATTACCCGGAAATACTAAAGATGTGCTTCATTGTCAACGGTTAGTGATACTGTGTGATTAATTTTAGTGTAATTCTATGGGCAGTTACTATTTTCTCACGATAGAAAAAATTACTTAATTGATATAATTCCTTACATAAATTATTTTATTGGTTATTAGAAAAAAGTTTAAATAGAAATATGTATTATGTTTGAGGATATAAAAATAGCAATTACAATTACGCCTGTAGTGGCGCAGAGGCACAAGCGTACGACTGTAAACGCGACAGGTTGTGGGTTCGATTCCACTCTAGGAAATGGATTTTTTTCATTTTTTGGGTTTAGTAACAAGGCAAATCGCGGCGTTGAGTTCCGCCACTCAGCACGCAATGCCTTAATTCGGCAGAAAGTGGGTAACGAAGGTTCCCTCTGCCTACCCTGCTACATGCGGGATACAGCGTGAAGCTATGTATGTATGTATATGTATTTATTGTTAATATATTAACGCCTGTCGTGGCGCAGAGGCACAAGCGTGCGATTGTAAACACGACAGGTTGTGGGTTCGATTCCCGCGCAGCGTTCCGCCACCCAACACGCAACGCCTCAAATCGGCGAAAAGTCTTAACACAAAAAAACATATATAGAATATACACATGTGGGTTTATTTCAAAAAAAAATATCTAACTTATATTCACTTGTTTTAAAATGCAAAATAATAAAAAAGACACTTTTTATGTTTATAACTAACAATAAAAAAAATCATATTACAGCTCCAAAGGTATTTTCACTAGCGTTCTCAGTGATCAAAAAATTTATGCACGAATATACTATATCCAAAATACGTATATACGGGAGTGATACTAAGAAATGGCAAGCGCAAGTACTGGCGGCTATCGACAAGGAACAGTTGCCGCAACACTATGGAGGTTCTATGGTCGATGAGAATGGGGACCCTAGATGCAGTTCACTTGTAAGTTTTTGGTATTTAATGTAACGAATATGCGTCACAATAAACATTTTAGTAAAACAAAGAAAACTGAGGTTAAATAAAATGCATTATTAATTTAAATTATTACGAATGAAAAAACAGCTCGTCAGATCTTAACTAAATTTAAATGATTAATTAATTATTGGTTCACTCATGAAAAAGTTATACAGTAAAAATATAAAAAAATGGAATTGAATTGCGAACCGTTTTTTCAGTCAGTTATAAAAATATACTTGTAAATTAGTCGAGAAAAATTAGACAGAAAATATATTACACAGTATAAATACATTTATTCAAGTGAACATATGGAAACTAACTAATATGTTACCAAGATTGATTGTGGGTTCGATTCCTCTTTAGGATTATATTAATATTATTATATATTCATTTTTATGCTTTGGTAAGAATTCATAAAGCGCGGCTATGAGCTACACAATTTAACAGACAATATCTTAAATTTGAAAAGAAAGGCGAGGACGGAGTGTTGTGTCACTAGATTCTCTCTAATCACGTAGTTATACGAATGAAAATTAAAGTTGATAATTATATTAAAAAACACATTTAAATAAGCCTTTTAAACGCCTACCGTGGCGCGGAGGCACAAGCGTGCGACTGTAAACACGACAGGTTGTGGGTTCGATACCCACTCCAGAAAATGTAAAATTTAGTATTTTCATTTCGGGTTTGGGTTTAGTAACAAGACAAAGCGCGGCGTTGAGTTCCGCCACTCAACACGCAATGCCTCAATTTGGCGGAAAGTGGGGAACGGAATTATTGAAAGAGAATGGAGTATCTTAACACTAGGTTCTCTGGTTCCGTCTGCCTACCCCGCTATATGCGAGATACAGCGTGAAGGATAAAAAAAAATATTTAAATAGTTTAAATAAATAAAAAGTGGGGAACGGAAATGTTAAAAGAGAAGGAGTGTCTTAACACTAGGTTCTCTGGTTCCCTCTACTTACCCTGCTTTGTGGATATACGGGATTCAGCGTGAAGCTAAAAAAAACACATTTAAATACATTTCAGGTAAAACCCGGTGGTAAAGTACCTAAGAAATACTACGCGAGGAACGTTCTAGCTGACACTGAAAAGGAATATACGCGAGTGACAGTTAAAACGGGAGAAAAACACGTCGTGGACTTACTTTGTGCTGATAATGACAGTGTTCTTAAGTGAGTTACCATTTTATTTATTAAGGTATTATTAACGCCTGTCGTGGCGCAGAGGCACAAGCGTGGGACTGTAAGCGCGACAGGTTGTGGGTTCGATTCCCTCTCCAGGAAACGTAAAATTTAGTATTTTCATTTCCTGGGTTTGGTAAGAAGGCAAAGCGCGGCGTTGAGTTCCGCCACTCAGCAAGCAATGCTTCAGTTCGGCGGAAAGTGGAGCGTCTTAACACTAGGTTCCCACTGCCTACTGCTATATGCGGGATACAGCGTGAAGCTATGTATGTATGTATGTATGTATTATTAATGATTATTTTTATATCTTTGCTCTAGTAACACCAAGCGGAGTTTAGTTCCGCCTCTTAATTTCCAATGTATATTGACACTAGGAGTAGGATTAAACCTACCCTGCTATACGGAATCAAGTGTGAAGTTGCTTTATGTATTTTATTGATATTATAAATTTTTGAAAGTTTGTCTAGATGGATGTTTGTGTCTTTTTCACGCTGAAACTACTGAACGAATTTAAATGAAACTTTTAAGTAATATAGCTTATAAATCAGGATAACATAAAATGTACCTACTAAGCCGCGGCCAGAAGCTACTAAAACAATATACGAAAATCATTTAAAATTTAAAATTGATGTAAAATAAAAGAATTTTTTAAATAAAAAAAAACAAGCGAAGTTCAAAAGTTTTTTGCTTATTTCGATTTGGTTTATGAGTTCTTTAATTAGGATTTTTCAAAATAATTAAATTATTTTTTTTCGTTTGTTTTTAGTTTTAAAAATAACATTATTAATTTAAAATTATAATTTACCTGTAAATCCTTACTAATATTATAAATGCGAAAGTAACTCTGTCTGTCTGTCTGTCTGTTACGCTTTCACGTCTAAACCACTGAACCGATTTTGATGAAATTCGGTATGCAGGTAGAACTGAACTTGGGAAAGGACATAGGATATTTTTTATCGCAAAAAATAGGTAGAAGAGTTTGAAATAGGGGAGGAAAGTTTGTATGGAAGTTCATTTAATATAATCAACTGTTTACAACTTTCACACCTAAACCACTTAACCAAACTACTACTCCTTACCATGTCGCGCGATATAACCGAATTCCACGCGGGCGAAGCCGCGGGCCGAAAGCTAGTAAAGTTATAAGGATAAGATACATATTATACCTATAATAAAATACTTAGACACTTACAGATATAAATACATAAAGCTAATTAAGTCAAATTATTTATAATTAAACGTAATAATAAATTTATTGATAGCTAATAAAGTATACCTAATAATAAAATATTTTTAGATATTATTTTTCCAGTTGGAATAGTCTCGGCGTTCTATACCAATTAGGGCAGAGGGAACCTAGTGTTAAGACTCTCCCCACTTTTCGCCGGTAAACAATATTTACGCGTATGACTGAGATTTGCGCGATTTTTATACGTATTAAATGAAGCTACTTTAACCGAATTAATCGCGTATGTTTTAGTATTTTCAAGTACATTTTTGGAAACCCGACGTTTCAAACACTACAGTAGATCAGGAATGACTGACAGTCTTATATGTTATATTTATTACCTTTCAGATGGGAATTTGGTGTAGACAGTCATGATATAAAGTTCTCAATCAAAAAAAGGGATCAAGATGGCAACGAAAGTATAGTGCACGAACCGAGGAAAGTTCCAGAAGGTCCCGTCGATGTTGGCGTGTTACCTGTCACTGGTCCTGCTACATGTAAGATTTATTTCTATTTATTCTCTTTATGAGAGAACGTAGTTTTAAGACAGTCCGTTCTTGACTTTTTTCATAAGTTCTTTTCGTCGAGTTGAGTCGAGGTTCGAGTCCTGCAGGAGACGCCCTTACGACTGACGAAACCCTCCCAAGCAGCCACGCATTACTTGCATTTTTCGCAGGGACTGAGTAACCTCTTCCCTCACCTTTCGTTTCTCCTTTTAAACGAAAATTTATTTATTGATTTACGAAAACTGGTAAAATGGAGTTACGATATATTACGCAGGAGATGTCAACATATTGCCATGATAACATATATTTATTCTATATTTGTTATTATAATATTATATAAGCAAAGTCCAAAATATATAAAAATTGTCATTATTATAATTTATGTCATAAAATAAATTACACGTTAACAAATTAATTCATAAAACCAAAAAAATATATTCAAAGGCTGTCGTGACGTGCGATTGTAAACGCGACAGGTTGTGGGTTCGATTCCTACTCCAGGAAACGAAAATTTAAAAAATAATTAGTATTTTTATTTCCTCGCTCTGGTAACAAGTAAGACCGCGCCATTCAGCACACAATGCCAATTCGGTGGAAAATTTGAACTGGAAATCTTAATAGAATGGAGTGTCTTAACACTAGGTTCTCAGGTTCCCTTTGCCTGCCGTGCTATATGCGGGATACAACGTGAAGTTAAACTAAAATATTGTTTACAGACTCAGTGATATTCGACAATAAAAACTCTTTCTTAAGAAGCAAGAAGATATATTACGACGTGGTAATAACAATGCCGTCTCGAGACCTCAACATTAACGACAGTCCTGAAGATGATATTAACTAAATAAATAATAACATATATGAAAATAAAAAGTAATAATAATACTTTATTGCACAAATAATATATATTATATTAATTTACATAATACACTTGAAACCAAAATGGCGGCCTTATAAGTAATCCCCCGCCGGTGGAGACGAGGTCCTCACTTTTCTACGGCTCGATCACGCCTCGGCGCGACCGGGTCAAGCCACTAAAATCCAACAGGGCATCAAACGCCCTACCCAGTAGGCTTAAGCTCGGGCCGAGCGAAAGCAAAGTCCCCCACTACAAGCAGTGTTCGCAAGCCGAGGTTCGGCCTCGCAGGGGGTGCCCCTGTGACACTGCAGTTCTAAGTTGATGGAACTCCTCCCGAGGAGGCCAAGCCAGGGTCAGAGCTCTTTAAGCTCGGCCCCCCACAAAACCCGGTGACGCTGTCGAGGCCAATAGGGCCAACAGCATACTACACAGTCGAAAAAAAAAAAAAGTAATCTCTTTCAGGCAACCAGCAATATTGGATAATAACAAGAGAATACAAAAAGGTGTATAAAGTATTGATACTACTACACTATATGGAAATAGTTAAATATATGAAAATATTAAAGTATATATTATCTAGAAATATATAATAATCATTGTAGTACTACAATGATTATTGTAGTACAAAAATTGTACAATTTTTGATGTCATTTTAACATGTGTGTCTCTTATATAGCGGATTGTTTACTTGTTTTAGGATTTAGAACGAAAACATATATTATATTGCAAAATTAAAGCTGAAATAATTGTAAATTGAATTGAATTTAAAGATTACAATAATTTATATAGTAATGCATTGGCGACCGCTGACGTGAATTCACGTCATTTAAAATTCTATTCCTGGTTGGCGTTGGCGTTGGCGTGAATTCACGTCATTTCAAATTATTATAATTCAATGTTATTTCAAATCAAATTTTATACTTTATATCCTCCCCTTGACGATACAAGATTGCGGCAACCAGCTTCAGAATTTCATTACATTTGCCGTACTCAGAATTACGAACGTAGGAAAATAATCACGAATGTGTTAATAATATATTAGTCATTTAATATATGTCAAATATACATATTATCCATTCGTAATAGAAAAAAACACATATTTCGATTCTCAATATTCACACTTTCTTTCAACTAGAATGTTAGTCACGTTTTGTTTATACTAAAAGTTAAAAATTCATACTCAAAACAAAATACAGTCCATACTACTATACATCTAATAGCCCCAGTGCAGTATTTTTTTTTTAAATTAAATATTGTTCTTTTTTTAAATAAAATTATATTACTACGCAATTAGTGTTGGACATAATTGTTGTCTAAATTAAAATTATTAAATATATTATAAAAATAAAAGATTGAAAATTATTATTTTTCAGAACTTTAAATATTATATTTGAATTCTTTTTTTTAAATATTAAATAATTTTGAAAATTATTTGAATGTTCAAGTTTAGATTAAAAAAACATGCAAGAAAATAATTTTACCCTCCATAAAGTATTTATGTACTTATTTTCATAGTTAAGTTTATTTTAGTTATATGGTGAAGCATACTCTGTGATATATGGTGTGGTTATAACGCTTTTTTGAATTTATTGTCAAATGTATTTGTTTAATAAATAATTACCCATTTATATTAAGTTCTACTGTTCTCTATTACAAATATAACTTTTAATAAATATTACTAGAAATATAAATACTTTTATTTTGACATTTGTAAATTTTTCGCAAACTTCAAGTTTTCAGCTTTTTTTTTATTAAATGGTAAGGGTCTTCCTTAATTAGTTTTAAGAATTTACATGAACAATTACTTTAGTACAAGCAAATATACTGTTTAGTTTAATTTTATAGATAAATATATAGTTGACATAAGTATTATGTTGTTCCACAATATAATATATATGAGCAAAAAGAAAACATGTAATCTACTTAGAAATTAAAATATAATCTGTAAAAAAACTGTTTTTTTATACCAACATCGAGTTTTTAATTTTATCAGCATTTTTAAATTAAAGTGTATATTATAAGTACTGTGACAAAAGCTTTTGTGTATTTTTATTTTTCCCGCCAAATCATACAAATGTCACTGTCATTTTAAAACGGTGTAATCTATTTCGATGCTTATGGCGGGATTTTTACAAAATATTAAAAGCAAATATTTAAATTGTACATAAATTGGCTAAAATTTACCAGTATCATGGCATAGGTATGTGTTTTATTAATATATTAAATTACAATAGTTATATCTTTTAGATATTAATGACTTAATATGACATGTAATTGTTACTGTTTATATATACCTTTAATAAAAACGTATTATTTACATATGTTATAATCAATAACTTAAAAAATATAATTCCATACATAAATGTGGATGAAATTACGTATATATCAATAATTTGACAATATATTTTATCGTTATATGATAGATTTCTATAAAATGTTTGTGAAAAATAAAGCATTAAAACTATAAACGTTTTAAATAGTTAAATATATTTTATGGTTGTTTTATTTTGACATTCATTTATAATAATAACGAACATTTGATAGTTTAGTAGATATTTGATTAAGTTGTAATTGATAAAAAAAATATATTTTATTGATATTTCTATTACTTATTATAGTTATTTTAGATAATAATTGTGCTTAATTAAAAATCCTTATACATCTCTCTTCTTAACATTAAACCAGCTTCAGCATCTAATTACAAATGCTAAGGTTATATAAATACATTTTTAAGCAAGTCAAATTTGGTTGGAATATTAAATTTCGTACTTTATTTATCTTATAAATCGAAATCAATAAATCTATTCATCAGTGACGAGACTTCCATATATAACACGGTTCCCAACACTGACCTTTTATAAATGACAATAAATTATTTGAAAAAAGTGAAAGAGAGTTTGTAAAAAAAAGATCAACAAAAGTTTAAGATCTAAAAAAGGTCGCCAGGAAAGTGGAGTTATATTGGGAAAAAAAGAAGCTAGCTAAAAGTCTACATCCTATATCGTCTTCCATATATATTCATATACCGGCTTCCCTAAATCTACTGGCTTACCTTTTTGAAATTTTCACCTCTCGCCACTGATACTCATATTCTCCACTGATACTCATATATTCATAAAACATTCTGTATGCAAATGCATACAGAATGTTTTACTGGACTTAACAAATTATTCACGCCTGGTAGAAACACAACAAACTAAATTGGGTTCGTCGTTTGATATTAAATAAGCTTCACGTTGTATCCCGCATATAGCAGGGTAGGCAGAGGAAACCTGAGAACCTAGTGTAGACACTCCGTTCCCCACTTTCCGCCGAATTGAGGCATTGCGCGCTGAGTGGCGGAACTCAATATTAAATAAGGAAACCTACATTGCTTGTACTAACCACAAAATCAAAAGTGATAAAAACTAAGGAAAACCTTTACTACATAAAAATGGATAAAATTCATTAATGAAACATAATTGATATACCTATTTTAATCATACAAGGAAAAAAAACTTATATTTTCCTTGTACAATCAATGTTAAGTTTAGATAATTGAGTTGTAAATAAAGACAAGTTCTAATTGTAAAAATATTTATTTAAGGATTATTTTCTTATATTAAAATAAATGTTTACATGTTACATACATACATCCAGTTGGAATACAAATATTAGATTGTCTTGTACATTTGTGAATAAGTTCTAAGTCTAGTAATCTACTATTCCAAATATTTTTTTAAGTATTATTCAAAAACTTAGAATAAGTAAAATGTTAAGAAACGTAACAACTTTGAAGTTATTTATTATATTGATATAGCCAGATTTGAACTGGCAACTCACGTGATGACTCATAGCAAACCATAAAAATCATGACTTGAAAACCTATTCACACTTTGAAAACCTTTTTTTTAATATTATACATGCGACTATATAGAAAAAAATATTAATCTTCTTCCTCAAAGAGCATCTGCAACAAGTCCCGCTGGCCACACTGACTGCCTTCCAGCCTCTGAACACCTTTCCATTTGATTATTGTTGGTATTACCATCAACTTTGTACGGGCATCTGTTCTGAATGGACATGCTCTGTCTTTCCAGCTAAAAAAAATTATTTGGCAACTATAAGTACTTGTTAAAATTTTTAAAATTCTAATATAATTCATACCCTTTTTCAGTTATTATTAAAAATAAATACTCAGGAAGAAAAATGTAACAATATCTATAAATTGTGTACAATTTTTCAAAATTTAGCCACATACTATAAGAAATAAAAAATTCAAGCCTTTGACTCTTAATAAAAATTGTTAATTTCAGTGTAGATATTTAATGAGAGATTATTTTCTTCTTTCAATATCGAACCAGAGAAACCAAGAAATCTTAACACACACCTGTGCATCCAGAGCAAGCCCTAAGCTTCAACTCATTTTTTTATTTATAAATAAATTTCATGATTATCTACAGAACTTGTCACCTATTTTTATATTTATGTTTTTGATGGTATGTATATCTACATATACTTATTATATATCCGTGTCAAATATGGATTTATCATAAATTTGTATTGCAATATATCTGTTTTTGATAAAGCATTTACCAACAATTAGATAACAGTAAACACAACATGATTAGCTATTTTGTTGATATTATAGTGTTTTTCTTTACATACATACATACATAGCTTCATGCTGTATCCCGTATATAGCAGGGTAGGCGGAGGAAACCTAGTGTTAAACCACTCTGTTCCCCACTTTCCACCTAATTGAGGCATTGCGTACTGAGTGGCGGAATTCAACGTCGCGCTTTGCCTTGTTGACAAATCCAGAAAATGAAAAATTCCATTTCCTGGAGTGGGAATCGAACCCACAACCTCAGTCAATCATTATTTATTAAAGGAATGCTTATTTTTTTTGGTTCCATATATGTTTGTATGTATGTGGGAAAATAATGTGACAATAACTAAATTTTATAAGCCTTAAATTTAAATATTATCATGATACACAGATATAATTTTTATAATATATTTTCTTTATTTTTTAGCTTAACACTTTTTCCACATAGCAGAAGAGTCAGGAACCTGTTACCATGGCCCTCAATATTCCATTTTTTCTGAGATCAAGGCATTGTTTGTTGAGTGGCGGAACTTATCACCATGTCTTATAGGAAAAGGGAAATTAGAATAATTTAAACATAATCATTCCCCGAGTAGAAAATAAGCCCACAACTAATCACATTTACAGTCAGGCCTTTTTAAATTCCATTTTCACTTTATTAAAAGTAAAAATCAACATATTAAGTTTTCTAAAACCAAAATGATTTAGGCATCAAAGCCCAATAATGAACAAAGATTAAAAAAGCCTCTTTATTCAGACAGTTTTTAATTCTATGATGTTAGGTACATTAAATACCAGGCTAATCAAATTTCACTGGCTGTTTGTATTTTGATAAAGGCACAATCAATATAATAATGGATGTATAATTTATTTTGTTAGCTTGTATTGACATGTAATTGAAGAGGATGAAATTTAAAATGTAGAACTTAAGTCTATATTTTCAGTCTCAAACATAACATTTAGAAATAAAATAAATAAACTCGTATACTCACTATTCACGATTGCCGACATCTACATACACAAATATTATATTATTCTGTAATTCACTTAGATATGCCTTCAGTGCTGGTTCAACTGAAAATCAAATTTAAAAAAATTTAGATATGTTTACATACATACATAGATTCACGCTGTATCCTGCATTTAGCAGGGTAGGCAGAGGGAACCTAGTGTTAAAACACTCCATGCCCCACTTTCCGACGAATTGAGGCTTTGCATGCTGAGAAGCAGAACTCAGCTTTGCCTTGTTATCAAACCCAGGAAATGAAAAAATCCATTTCCTGGAGTGGGAATCGAACCCACAACCTGATGTGTCCTACAGTCACATGCTTATGCCTCTGCAAATTAAATAGAAAATCAACAACATTTTTTTTATTTTTGTAGATACTTCCTTCTTAAAGATTTCAATAGATAATAAATGTATTGTTTATTATATATCTTTAAGGCTTCCTACCTAATTGACAATATATACACCAACTTCTGCCATTTTCTTTTTTAATACCAACAAAAAAGAAATAAATAGTTCTTTTTGTTTTAACATTTTCAATATAATTTGTAAATTCATCATAATTGTTTAGTGTAAGGATAATGACTTTACGCTTAGGCATTTAACTGTCAAAATCATTGAAAATATAAACAGTGTGAGACAAGGAAAATATATTTAATTTTTTTATGTGACAAATGTCATAAGTTTTAAGTTTCTTATATACTTTTTGCCAATAAATATATTAAATATTTGTTATTAACAACATTTTATAGCTAAAAACTTCTAATTTATTTAATAGGAGGGAGTACAAACTAATGCAGAATAATAAAACTTTAAAAACTATTCCAATTCTAATTGTAGCTTTCTAAAATAAAAACATAAATAGTGTAAAATCATTAATTTGTAAAATAATATAAAAAGTAGAAAACAATCCATATATAACATTGTAAACATAATATACGAATAAGTATGATAATCAAATTATGAAAGAATATCAACCTACCTTCAACACAATCAGGGCACCAGCTATTGCCATCGGGCATTTTCGAGCCACTGAAGTAAAATATAACTGGGGGGCCATTTGAATCAATATTTTCAGTAAAATTTGCAAAATCATTGAATCCGTTTATTTCTATTTGATTAACCATTTTATAACTATAGATTGATTAGTCTTTAATATAAACGTATATTTGTATTTTTTATCACGTGTTATTACAGCAAGAAACGAGCGTATCAATGTAACAATAAAGTATAAATTACTATTATAATGTATATCGTTTTATCTTAGATTTTATGTTGATAATACGGAATGACATTCATTATTTTTCAAATGCCGCTACGTCATGTCATGCTCAATTTGCTTAACTGGGGTGACAGTTGTGTAGTGACAGTAGCTAAAACAGAAAATATAAATTGTTGTATAAGTCGATTAACCGACCGACTTTTGTTAAAAACAAAATATATAAATTTAAATAAAACAAATTTACAAAAAGCATTTATTAATTTTAGTTTTGCCAATTCAATATTTGTAATTACCTGTTGATATACCTATAATTGTATGTTGTTCTGATTTATGTACTTGCACATTTAAATTGATCTAAATTACTAATTTAATTTAATATTTCAGGAAATCAACCATTAAAAAAGCTACTAATTATTAAAAATAAAATGAAATCCCAATGCACATAATAAAAATGTATTAGATGTTTCTTTGAACTTTTAGAAAACAATCACAGTTCAAGAATATAAATTGCGTGAAACGGAAAAGTCAACGGTCACCATGACAGTTACTTCAATCTTCGATTTGAAAAAGTTTTGTTTGTATTGTGTAATATTTTAATACTTTCTATTATTTGACTTATATTATTTAAAAGTGTAATCAAAAATGGATTCAACAATTAAAAAGAAATCCGCTATGCAACCAAAAACTATAGCAGAATTGTTACCTGCACTTTGTGGTCGGTTTGTTTTTATTTACATGTAGACAACGTTTAATTGAAATACATCACCTTATTACTTATTTTATTAATGGTTTCTTTTACAAAATGATCTGTTTTAAGTGTTACTTAGAGTTTTACGGCATTGCATGTATAAATTTGTACGTTTTTATAGGTATCCTCTCAGTAGATACTCTTAATACTCACACTGCTAGAAAACAACCACGACATACAGCATTACCAAGTACTGCAGAAAAAAGGATGAAACCATTGACTTTAGCAGAGATGCGGGGTGAAATATTAGGTATTATTGCTTATTTACACTATACAGTCAAATTTAATATAGTATGTTTCTTAATAATTTTCAATACTCTTATTTTTAGCTTTAAATCCTCTATCACCCAGAAGACCAGGGCAGTCAGATATGTCAACAAAAAAGAGGGGCTGGAACTCTTCTGTGAAAGTTACAAACAAAGCAAAAAGTCACACTTCAGATGGACAAATGAAACATAATACTGTTAGGAAAGTTCTTAATTTCCAGCCTCAAACCAAGGTTTGTTTTATTTTGATAATAACATAAAAAATAGATTTATGCTTATTAATTTTTATATATTTAATTTATTATAAGGCCATTTTAATATATTATTTTACTTTACAGCCAGCTAACCCAAGGGCAACTATAATGAATACAGAAACACCTAAATTTCCTAAACCAGATTTTAGAGCTAAAAAGCCACTTCAAATACAACGTGAGTATAAATCTATAATTGTAAAACTTCAGCATATTTATTTAAATCTATAATCATTGTATTCAAGTACTTCTCTATAACAATTTTATAGACTATATTGATGATAAATCTCATTTCAGGTAAAACCAATGTAAGGATCAGTGGTATATCCAATATACCTGAAACACCTGTAATTTCCAATAAATTAGTAAAAAATAGATTTACAATGCAAAAACATGTTAGCAAGGAGAACAACTCATATTTGTCTAATATAAACAAAAAGAAAGTAGTATGTCCTAAACCCAACCATCACTTAAGGTCTGCGGTACCTGACACACCACTGTCGAACATGTCATTCAAATCAAATAGTGATGCAAGTTTTCTACAAAAAGAGAAAGAAATCAATGATGTTGAGGAAAAAATTAAGGTGTTAACAGAAGGACCTATTTTGGAAAACATAGCTGAAGTTTCTCCCCCAGTTTCGACTCCATTCAAAGAATACAGAAATATAAAAGATTTTTTTAATAACTCTAATGATAATTCTGTTCTTCACGATGATACTATAACATCTTTTCATAAAGAATCAGAAAACAAAGAAAAAAGCCGAGACGAAAGTGTAATAGTATCTTTGTGTGATCTTCTTAGTAAAGCTACAGTGAACTCAAGTAAGCCTAGCACAGACTTAAATGATCTACTAGATATTGAAAAACAAACAGAAAACAATATTAAAATGATTGAAAATGGCATTAAAATTTTACAAAATATTAAGGAAACACAATTAAAATCGCTACAATATGTAAAAAAGTTAATTTGTGAGAAAAAAATGAAAAAGGATTGTGAAGCCGAAAAAGATAACACAATTGTTGCTGTAAAAGAAAGTGATCAAGTAAAAAAAGATGAAATCAGTCCTATCCGACCTTCAGTAATAAAAAATAAATCTCCATCCTATAAGATACCTAAAAAAAACCTATGTTTGAGAAAAAAGGTTTTTTATAAATCAATGCCTGATATGTCTAATGAGCAGAAAACGCCTGAAAAAAATGATAAAGCCTTAAACATGTACATGCAAATGAAGGAAAATATGAACTTTCTGAACACTCCTTTAGTAAAACATCGTAACATACAAGCCGTGGACACTCCTACAGTGACTTCACATAATTTACAAATGCAACTTGACAAACTTTATAATGCAAGCTAAGGATTAATACTGCACTCTGAATAAAGTGCGTTCTTTTATAATAGTATACATTTACTTGACTCTTAGAAGATAACTTTTGACTAGTTACAAGTAGATACTCTTTAATGAAATTTAAAAAATAATTTAATAAAATAATACTGTTAACCAAGTTAACACAATGCCTTATACAAAATATTTATTGATGAAGTATATTATAACTATATTACTAATATATTAACAAATGTACACTTAAACCAAAAAAGCTACTGGCTAGCATAATAGTAACTTTATTTCAGATTTCTCTTGAAAATGATCTTACTCATGTATTGTGTTATGACTAAAAACTCCTGCTTGTTGTGCTTGTAATATATTTTTAAATAATCTGTAAATAATTGTAAAATTTTACTGTATTAAAGTATTTTGACACAATTTTTTTTTTAATAAAAAGGTAATTATTTTTATATTTAAAAAAAGCCTTTGATTGTCTTAGTATTTATGCAAGTGGCTCCGATACATGTTAATTATTTTAAGAAGTACCTATAAAAAACCTATAACGCCTTGTGTGTCACTTTTTGCTTATTTTAAAGACTGCGTGGTGAATGACCGGGGAATTTAAAATATTTTAGAGATGTCGAACCCATAATAGTCGCTAATGTCGTTATTATTTTACTAGTATTAAACCAATTAGTGTGTAAAATCCTATTTCTGAAATACATAGTGTCTTCTATTAAAAATAAAATATACTTGTCTAATATAAATAAAATCGAACCAATATCGGTTTTAGATGTTCACTTAGAAACTATAGAAATTATTTGACTAATGTTTTCACCGTACAGAAATATAACATGTTATATTCATAAATAACTAAATTATTTATGCCATAGCATTTCATCTATTCTTAAGGCTCTTTTTTATTTATTTCCCATATATTAATGATAAATTTATGAAACCGTTGATAAGAAAATGACGTCATATGTTTTGCTGCTTTTGCAGTTGGCAGTATATATAATAAGGTGACAATGACATGTGTGACAACTTCTTGATAATATTTGAGAAATTATTTCGCACAAGAGCCAAGACTTTATTCTTTAGCTATTAGTTTGTTAGGAACAATCGTTGTTATAAAATAACATAAATAATTTAAATTGATAAGTGATAACGTTATCGAGTTAAACATTTGCGATTAACGTCATTTACTTCTCGTCACTACAGATAAATATAAGAAAAGTACGCTTTATTTTTTTTGTCGAATAAGAAAAGTAAATTTAAAAATGGCATTATCTAAGCCTATTATGAATTTTATGGCTTCATACTTACAGAATTTGTATATGCATCCTATTAAAACGAAAGCTGTTACCAGGTACGTATAATATTTTTGTTGTTAAGAAAGTTTGTTGTTTTAAATTATTCAATAACAAAGTACAAAGTGCAACTTGCAAGTATGAAATACATATTTTCAGTTGTATAGTGGGGTCAGCGGGCAGTCTCGCATCACAATTAGTAGCTGGTCAAAAAATACGCCTGGATCCTGTCTTAGCATTTGCTTTATATGGGTAAGGTATAATTATATTTTCTAAATAAATATTTATTTATATAAAAAAAATATTTACGAATAATCTCTTTTACCAGGTTAGTATTTGGTGGAACTATACCTCACTACTTCTATGAATTTGTAGAAAGAGTCTTTCCTCATGAGGCAACGGCTTTCCCATTAGCAAAGAAGCTGTTGTTTGAGAGACTGATTTTTGCCCCATTTATGCAAGCATTTTCTTTATACACACTAGCAAGGTTTGAAGGCAAGAATCATGCGGCTGCACTAAAACAGTTGAATGCTTTATACTTTACTGTGTTAGAAGCAAATTGGAAATGGCTAACAATGTTCCAGATTATAAATATGGCATTTATCCCACCTATGGTAAGAAATACATTTAGTTTTATAAAAATCATTTATAGGTCAATAAATTATAATTGACTTTTATATGATAATTTATTTAAATATACTAACTTGTTGTATGTATAACTGATACTAAATTGCTCATACACTCATTTTATTTCTAAATATTTGAATTATTGACATCTTTATATTTTTTAATGTAATTTTATCTATGATATAACTTACACATTGCAAGTATGAATTTCCCTATTTTCAAATGGTCTTTCCTATGACTAACAATTGAAAAACAACTTTTTTCCTCATTCCAGCTTCGAGTCTTGTTTATGAATCTTGTTGGCTTCGGATGGGTTATTTTTGTGGCCTCTAAGAGAAGACAACAAAGTCAAAAGAAGTAAATAAAAGGAAACATGTGAAATAATTATTACACTGTTGAGGTGATGGATAAGAATTTATAATATAGTCGATTTAATATTTGTATGATAAAATTGATGTCTTTTTGTATTTATATTCTTTGATTTATATTTTTTCATTATAATATTAGGGATATGTGTAATATAAAAATGTATTTTTAAACACAGATAAGCAAAATGTAATTTTTTTTTTAAGTTATATATTTATATTAAAGCTAAGGGTAAACTTTTTATAATTGTAAGCATATTGGATCTTTTACATTCCAGTTTTCTACAAATATAAAGGAAATTAAAAAAGAAACATGTTATTGTTAGATATTTTATTTGACAACAGCAAAAATTTACGAAACTTTATATATGTATAACGGCCAAAGGTCAGATTGTTTGTAAAACATAAATTGGTCTATTTTTTAATTTTTACTTTTATAATAAATATTATTTTCCTAATCAAGACTTTTATTCTAATATTTTCGTTTTTTCTAATTATTGCTTTTGTAAATTAAATTATAGTAACTTAAAACTAGGGTACCTATGAGTATTATATTTAAAATGCAACATTGCAGAACATTGTCGAGTATTCATTGTTTTAATTCCACATCATTCTTACTCGTGAACCAAAATAAAATTAACCATTTTTAACAAATTAGCAATTAACAAAATAAAAATAATATCAGGTAAAATAAAAAATGACCTTAATTTTTCATGTTTACAACCATTTAATAATGAATAATATCATTATATTTCCATTAATAATATCATAAAGTAGAATATTACTTGGCTCAGTGTAATTAAAACCAAAAACGACTAGAAATACTTCTAAATAAATTAGTGTAAATATGTTATATTACAATAAATATGTTATTGCACTTAAGTTAAATTATAGAAATATCAAATTAAAATACAGGTAATGATCATTAAATATACAAATAAATTATCAACAAAAGTAAAAATAAATAAATAAAGACTAGTAATGTTTCTTTTTGACTAGAACATTTGTTCATTTTAAAATTAAGGAATCAAATAAATCTATAAATAATAAATTAATAAATAAGTATTCACGGTCAGCGAAACTATTTACACAAATCTTTGTATAGAGATCAACTAAAATGACTAGAAACTTCTAAACGTTAAATTTACCTACTTAAAAACTAAATAAATACACTTACAAACAATAAATATTCTTGTATATCAGAATTTTATGTACTGGGCCACCATATTTTAAATATTGAACATAAAAATAATTAGCTTTAGCCATATTTTGAACATTTTGTAGAATTAATATTCATAATTTGTTAATACATTACACATTTCAAAACGTCTTTCTTATAATAACCGTTTTTAGAAGCAAAGTCAATACATTGTTCAGCCTAACACGATATCAATATTCCAGAAAACTAATTTAATAAAAAAAAAATGGAATACTTATAATTTTTAAAATAAATGGAATGCTTATTTCATAGGAATGTATAACAAATAAATAATAAAAAATATTTAAAATCTCAAACGTGACTAGGCTGTATAAACGTCATAATTTGTCTATGGTCCTTATTTTTTTTATTCGCGTTCAGGGCGAGGGGATCTCGACCAGCTTCTCTGTGACGATGCACTACTGTAGTAGCTTCCTGTTGAAGGTGTAGATGGAGTCGGCCGTCGGTAGGGAATCGGACGTTTCCGAGCACTGTTATTTTGTTAGTAACCATATTAGTGTTTTAGCATGTTAAATATATTAATTGAAACATGCATTACAAAATGATCACATGTAAGTTAAAGATTACTATAATTTTTAGTATTATTATGTAGAAATCTTCTAAATATAAATTTATTTGAATTTAAATTATATATTATAATTTATAATCATGCACACTGAAAGTAAAATAACAATAATAAAATAATGAGGCTTACCTTAAAACATGCTCTATTTTATACTGTGAAATGTGGCGAAAAATGTTCTACCATGCATAAAAAAAAAGGGAATGAAAACAAAATAATAATTGGCAATATACTTTAATGTGACAAAATAAAATTGAAACAAAAAACACACATAAATGTCCTTATACATAGCACTTCTACATCTGGCGTCACTCTCTTTCATAAAACTTTGCTATATTCATAATATATACTTTGAATTCATCTTCTCCGATACTTGTATTTCTTTGACGTATACGTTAGATCTATTATGGGTGCGCTACGGAAGAAAAATAAAATTTAATTACTAGACTTCACTATGTAATTTAATAATGATTTTACTTTATCTTAATTAATGATTTAATTGATATTGAGATCACAAAAAAATTGATTTGAATTAATTATTTGAAAAATATATATTTTTAATTTTATAAATATATATCAAACCCTGGTTAGTACACAATCACTGTCACAATAAAAATAATCACATGAAAAGCATTATTACTTCGTTATATATATTTTAAATGTTGCTAGTTGAAAAAATACTATAGTTTTTAAGCAATTTATTTAAACTAAAAATAGGGTATAGCAAATTTATATTAAATCAATGAATATGATTATAGAAAAAAGAAGAAACTTCATATATCTTGTTCATTCAATCATTATATTATTATTTCATTACATTATTATTAAAAATGAATTGTATGGGAACAATATTTTGACTTAAACTACAACTAGGGGGTCTCTAATCCGAGCTACTACTTGTGTCTTCAGAACTCGTGCTAGACTTTCGTGACTTTTTTCTACAAAAGAAAAAAAAAACAAACATGTAACAATAGCAAATAAAAAAAATATGAATTTGACAAATAATGAGGTGTTTCTTTTAAGACCGGCTTATTTTTTTATTTATTAATGCTATATTTAAATTATACACACAACATTATATGTCAATTAAAGTAAAAGAAGCCCACAATTGATAATCATATACAAGCATCACACAATGTTAAAAAATAGCAAATTAAATTGAAAAAATATTATAAAAAGTAAAAACCAAATTTTTTATAAATGTAAAAACATTATCTTTTTCCTAATAAAAAGTGCTCTTGGTGTTTGTGTTAAAACTTATATACAAATATTAATTTTGTGTTAATACAAAAAAAAAACATAATTATTAAATAATCAATCAATCGCTGTAATAAAAAAAAGAAACATCCCGAAATAAAAAAGTATATATAATAGTAAAAGAAAACCAATGTTAGATCAACAACAAACAAACGCCAAGCGGCCATATCAACATCTACAACTGTAAATGTCAGTGTCAACGTCAACGTCAAAGTGAAACTTAAAAGGCCATTTTGTGAAAACGTCAAGTGCCATATCGTCGCCTTAGACTGTAAATCTGCTAAGGTCATTTCTCGTTGGTATGTTTTGTTTATACTATTTGAATGTGTTAAAAAAAATACAATCGAGAAAATCAGTTTTTATTTAAAATTGTCAAAAAACGTGATATGTAAAACAATCAAATCCATGTGTTCAAAACGGCTCCATAAAACCTAACTTAAGAACCAAATATTTTTTGCCTATTCTGACAAATTATTAAACACGAAGTTAGCAGTTACACTCTAAACCAACAATTCATTAACGTCAACACGACACCAAACATCAACGGCCATCTTGTGCAAACGTCAAGCGCACATCACTAGTCAGGTGACAGGTGTCAGTTGACAGTTGACAGGTGTCAAGTACCTCGTGATGCGCCTCCTGTCGAGGAAGCTGGGCGAGCCGGCGCGGCGCGGTATGGAGGGCGAGCGCGAACGCGACCCGCTCGATCTACGGTAATCGGCGTACACGCCCGTCATTGTTCTGTTACGTTATACGTTATACGTATGTATCGCATGCATCGCGTATTATTGTAGGGAGGAAACAATTGAAATAAATTCATTGTTAGATTACTTATTATTATAATAGTTTATTTTTAAAAATATAAACACGAATTTTTGATTATCTAAATTTCATTATATACCTTTTTACTACCAAATTCATAATAGAATAACTTATTTAGATACCTATAAAATTCAAATGGTTTCATGTTCATATTTTTAACTTTTTTTAATTAAATTTGTACACATACCTAGAAGAACGTGTAGATCTAGATGAACTACGAGACGATCTTGACGAGCTGCGACTACTGTACGAGCTTGAACGACTTGATCGGGAACGCCTGAAATAACATTTTTTTTGAATGATATTTATCATTAAAAATAGTATATCATTTTAAAATACACACGAACAATGGTTTGTGAAAGATTGGATGGAGAATTCTCCATATCCATAATTATCCATACTTGATTATAATTGATTAATAAACTAGAACTGAAAGTGTATTTTATATATATTTTGTAAGGTCTTGCTATTTATGTAATATTCATATTAGAAGAAAAAAGTAACTCTATCAAACATCATATTATTATTTAAACGGCAGTTTTTTAAATGTCTAATATCAAATTATTAGTAAACGTCGTATATCGTTAAAAATATACATACATATAAAAGATAGCTGAACATACCTTGAAGAAGAGTAGCTACGAGACCTGGAGCGCGAAGACCTAGAGCGCGACCGCGAGCGCGAACGAGAGCGCGAACGCGAGCGCGAGCGCGACGACGAGCGCGACCACCGCCGACGCGACACGCTCCTCTCATTCTTCTTCCCCTCCGGCGAACTTTCCACGTTTACCGGACTATCCTTCTTAGGGGTTTCCACTTTCTTCGGGGTTTTGCTAACTTTTGGGGATGACTCTTTTTCTACAATGATAGGGCTATCGCTTATAGCCACGGTCTCCTCTTGTGGCACGTCGCGGGACGCCTGGGACGTGGACGGACCGTTCGTTTTATCGTTCCTCCGTCTCTCGATGGTAGCGCGCGCCATTTGCGCCAAGTTTTCTTTTAACCTATTAAATTCTTTAATATCGAGATCCTCTTGACGCGCTCGGTCGTGTATTCTCAGGAAATCGTCTTCAGAGTCATCGTTCTCGCTGGACGAAGTCCGCATGCACACCGCTTTGGGCTTGAATTTATCATCTTTACTTTTCTTTTTTTTAGGTTGAAGATCGGATGGCGATTTGATGTATTTTCTTTTGTCTTTTTCGGGTAGTTTTTCTATGATTTCCTTGTACCTTTCGGGGCTGCGACGTGCGGGGGAGTAGCTGAGACTTGACGTGCTGCGACTGCGTTCTTTAGAGCGTGAGGTGCGATCATTACGAGATTCTTTACTCTTCTCTACATCACTTTTCTCTCTTTCACTTCTCTCCGGTCTACTCGGTTCCGGTCGCGGCGATAGAGTTCGTCTTTCCGCACTCTTCTTTGATTTAATAATTGGAGTGCTACTCTTTTGTTTTTCTTTCTTCGAGTTCTTACGCTCTATCGAGGAGGATTTTGACCGGCTTCTTAATTTCCTACGTCTCTGTTTGTCGTCGGGCGTGGGTGATTTTCTTTTAGATTTACTTTCTTGTCTCTTATTATCACTGGGTTTAGTTTTTGATTTGCTACTTTCTTTTCTTTCAATTGGTCTTCGTTCAGGCGATTTAGTTCTAGCAGGTTCCTTTGGACTTTCCCGAGACCTCGAATTGCTTCGCCTTCTTTTTTCTTTAACTGGAGATTCATTTCTATCTTTGTTGTATTTGGATTTCTTAGTAGGTGATTTACTATTTTTCCTTTTTCTTTGCGGTTCACTTTCAGACTCTGAGGATTGTTCCGGTCTGTAACACTTGTAATACCTTTCTGGCTCTTTTCTGGAATCTTTCTTAGATTTATAAGGCGGGGAGCGTTCTCTATACTCTTTGGAAGTCTCCGATCTATCTCTTGGCACACTGCTCTTTTTACGTCTTGATTCATGATTTTCTTTGTAATATCTTTCCTTCTGTTCACTTCTGTTCCGTTTGTCATATTCATCGTCAGTTCGTCTGACCTCCTCAGTTCGCCTGACATCTTCTTGCCGTCTACTTTTATAAACGGGGGATTCACTTTTTCTTGACTTTTTACTATCCTTATGTTGTCTTGAATCGTCTCTTGATTTTTCTATTCTGTTATAATATGTTTCTTCACGTTTTCTAGAGGGAGATGGAGTTTTGCGCCGTCTTTTTTCGGGTGGAGGGGAGTCACTAGGTTGCCGTCTCCTGGCGTTATCATTTTGTCTCGAGTTTCTAATAGAATCATTGTGGTGGTCATGTTTGTTGTTACGTTCTTCGTGATCTCTGTTCTTTTCAGTTGGACGCTCATATTGTTTTTCCTTGACTCGCTTTGAGTTTACTGGCGAGCTGAAAATAATCATTTAATATGTGAAACGCAAGTTTAAAGTAAACTGGAAAAATATAGAAAAAATAAAAGATAATTAACAGAAACTGCGTAACAGTTAATAAAAGGAGTCAATGAGAATAAACAAAATATGGTTCATAAAATAAAAAAAAATATATAATTTATAATGAATCAGTTAAAATTGTTATGACAATGTTTACAATACTAACCCTTCACGACTAGACGGCGCGGTGCTGGCTCGTCGTCGGCTACTCGATTTTTTCTGTTCAAAAATCAACATGGAAACATGAAAATCTGCGTGAAGCAAATCGGCAATAACACCAGTGCCAATACAAGAAGACTAGTGGTTATGGCAACTAAAAATATATTTACTAAAACAACGAGAAACCCCTCAGACCACACTCAAAGGACGGGTGACTGAAGGGTTTCCACAAACAAATAATATATACACATGCAACTCTATACGGAATCAGATCAAATAAACTTAAGGCATTAACTGAAAAGTTTTCCTTTAAAAAAGCTACTCACGAAAGCAAGTATTTATAAAAATATTTATTATAATGGACGAATTGTTAGTTCTTTTGCACTGTTGCATTACATTCATTGAATAAATCAAAATATATCCATAACACTCTCGACGATGAAAATTAATAATAAAAAAATATTGTATAAAAAAAAAACAACTTTGGCACTAGTGCGTTAAATCATTTTACACGATATTTTCTAATATCAATAACGGATTACAATATTAGTTTTCAAAATATTTAAATACATATATACATGTAGTACACAAAATCAAAATATAACATACAGGACGTACCTTTTTAAACAAACGGTGGTGGTATTGTATACCATTTAAACATGTGGAGCATCCTATTAGTTTTGAGTCAATGAGAGAAGAGGGAGAATGTTATGGATTAGTTATATTATCATAAACAATTATATCGACATAGATACTATGTATGTACAAAAACGTGCTTTAACCACGACAGACCGACGTATAAACAACTCGTAAACATTTAATAGAAAGGGTGTGCGAATACCGCTCAAATCGAATCGAATATTTAATAATTTCTAATAATTCGCAAATTCCAATTATTCGCACATCCCTATTTAACAGTTATTTAGCAATTTATTTTAATATAACGAAGCACGTTTTTCCAATACACATATATTAATTACGCGATATTTAGCGATACCACCATCTTTTATACTACAAAAAAAAATCATGCAATCAAAAACTGTGCACATCAAGACCCTGACAATCGCCCATATTGTAAATATTAAGTTAGTAACAAATGTACTTCAAAATGCAATACCAAATTTAACACGTATTATTTTAGTTTTCACCTAACAGTGTTCTTACTGAGTGTTATTGTTTTGTGATATACTTACAGTATACTTTATTTCTTCAGATAAAGATGGCTATCCTATGAAATGATGCACAGTTAAACAGATCATTTTTACTGTCTATTTCTTGTATTTACAGAAAAAACAAAAAAGAAAACAAAATAAAAAAAAAAATGAAAGACCCAAGATATAATATAATCAGCCCATTAAATGAAACTCGTTTAAAATCAATATGTGGGCATATAGCAATAAAAGTTGAAGCTTGGAATATAGGGGAATATATGGCAAAATAAAAAGTGACATCTACAATATCACAGCTTAATGAACGAATGCATAAGAATAGGGATGTGATAAGATTTTTTTTTTTTAATATTCATATTTGCACGCAAAGGGATGTGCAAAATTATTCCTCATTTAAAGAAAAATTAAGCAGTGTGCTATATTAATATTTGACAGTTCTAGGGACAGTCTGAATAACGTGAAAGGTCAGTGTAGTGTAAAAAAAAGTCCCCATATATAAAAAAAAAAACTAAAACATTTTCATCAATATTTAACACGCATACACAACCCCACAAGCCCGTCGCTACCCGAAATTATAACAAGACAGTATTTACTATGATTTGTACTCAGTATTCAAAGATTATGTCTAAATAGGAACAAAAAAGTATAAAAATCGTAATTAAAAAAAAAACAAGGAATATCTACTCATAATCATAAATCACTTTGGCAAAGGTGTTTACGACTTTCAGCCCAAAGTAAGCTTTTAGTTCGCTTATTTATATTGGCAGAGTCTTCAAAAATTCAAACAAAATTAACTATATATAAACTATTGAAAAGTAAATAAATTTTAATGAAACACAATCTTTGAATATATTCCAGACCTACTTTCAAACGGCTAAATTTAGGCATTTCGAATGAATGGGTATAGTTATTTACCTTTTTTTTCTTCGGTCGTTCATCTTCTGAGCTGTCGTCGCTCTCTTCTGAGGCGCTGGAGCTTTCTGGTGACTTGGAGCGCTTCTTCTTTTTCTTACTCGAATCTTGCCTGGGAAATAATTTTTTATATGTATAAATAATATTTAATATACTTAAATGAATATTTTAAAATTTAGTGTTAAACAAAGCCATTTTCTGAAATGAAATTTTCTAAAAATTTTGATTAAAATTATTAAATTCCAGATTTAATTGTTCTTTGACGACATTTTATACGTTATAACATGTATGTAGAGATAAATTCATATTTATTTCACACCATAAAGATAATCGCAATTCGACTATTAATAATTAAAATATTTTATTTCGAATAAAAGCTAAAATCACCTAAATATTCATATATTATTCACATAAACACAATGGGACCGTCAAAATACAGCTGTAAACATAACACACCATGGCAGCGACATTGACCGAATCTCATCGCATTGTTCAACAAAGTAAACATTTATACAATAAATATAATAGGCCTGTTTATTCATACTTTGTAATTTATGTGATCAATTATAATGGATATATTATTAGCAATTATGGAAAATTTTTAAAAATACAAAATTTATATAAAGTGAAATAAAAAAAAAAAACAATTTTTATTAAATAATTTAATATCTATATAAATATTTATAGCTTCATGCCTTATCTCGCATGGTATGTTAGGGTAATAAGAGAGAACCATGTCCCAAGACACTCCATTCGCCGCTTTCATGATAGAAACATTTCGTGGCGGAACTCAAAATATGAAAATAATTTTAATATAATCATTCCATCGAGCGGGAATCGAACCCACGATCAATCACGTTTACAGTTATATGCTATCCTACTGCGCCACGATGTCCTACCTTCAAAATACAATAATATACAGAAATACAATAAATCGTGTATTAGTTAGTAAAACGTGAAAAGTATTATTTCAAAAAATAATTAACGGGCAATTACTTGAAAATGTCGTGATAAATTACCTATCATAAAGTTTTTAAGTTCATACCTACGAATATACCTCCATAACATTGTTCTTTGACTGAAATTATTAAAAAATATATTTTTAACTAGTTAAAATAAAATCGAAAATCGACCAACGTGTTGTATACTTACCTTCTCGTCAAATGTAGTATCACCTGGCTAAATACAAATGGAAAAAGAAATTAAAAATTTGCATATATTCTTCCATACTCAGAAGAAAAGCATAAAGCACAATACTTACTTCTCTTTTTTATTCTTCTTCGACTTTTTCTTCTTAGATTTTTTCACTTCCGGTGACGCACTGGAAATAATAAATATTATTTATCATTAAAGCATAGTAATGTCGTTATTATATAATATGAAGTTTAAATGTCAAATAAATCTATTTATTGTTTTTAATGAGTTAATTATGAAGAATTTTAATTGACATCTTTGATTGACAAGTACATGACAAAATAATACATGACACATGACAAATAATACCTTCTCTTTTTCTTTTTCTTAGAAACATGAGTGTCCCGTTCCTCTCGCTCGTGGCTGGGGGTCCTCACCAGGGGGTACCTCTGAGCCTCGTCCCTCGCCCTCCTCTCCGGATCCAGACTGGTGCCCTCCACAAAACGTGGGGATATACCAAATGCGTCCCTAAGCCGTGCATTTTTCTCCTGCTGTGCTTCAGCGACGGCGTGGGTTTCTCGCACGCTAAAAAATAATAAAACTTTCAAGATGGCCGCCCTGTGACGTATGTCATGACTGTACTGTTTGGATACAATTTACACAATCAAAGAAAATAGGAGCATGTATTAAAGTTACAACAAAGTTTTTATATATTTATTTTATGCAATATTACTTTACATTCGACTTTGCTTGAAATGTAATATAAAAACAAAAATCTAATGTTCACATTATAACAGCATAATATTAAGCTTGATAAAGCTTCAAACATGATTAACTCATATTTACCTGATGAATAGCACCTAAGTGCGCTAAAAATAGGGAAATAGCAAATTAATTCAGCGTACATAACTGTAGAGTTAGTCAACTATAACCAACATATATTATACGAAATAGTAATGCTATTACAGATTAATATTTGTAACAAAGTGTATTGGTAACGTTTAAAATCCAATTACTGTTTCTAAGTATGTAACGTTTACTCAAACATAACCAATAGAGTACATTCGACCTAGTTCAAGTGTGAAGTAATCGATAGTAATATGCACACCTTATAACAGATCGCATGGACTTCCTCTCCTCCTCGTTGGAGAGACAGACCTGCAAATTGTTGTTAGCAGAGTGACAGTTGCATCGACAACAGCAGCTCCTGAGTCCCTGCAGGATCGTCCGCAGCGCGGGCTCTAGCGGGTCGTGCATAATGGCGGCGCTCGGTGCGGGCGCGAGAGACGGCTCCGGGTTGGGGTCGTGCGAGGACGCGCGCAGCCTGCGCTGCGGGTCCGCGACTACCGCTTGGAAAGTCCCTCGCCACAAGCGTTCGAATACTACTCTATTGTTATCGCGACGCGACGCTCTGCCACGTTGCATCTTAACATCTAACTTATTCTAGTGGAAGACTTGGTTTCTTAAAGCTAGGACTAAACTAAGCGGTGACCGCTGGAAGACTTGCAAAGGCGTGGGGCGTGAGGTTACATCGTAGTCCGGCCGGCGGCGGCCCGGCGGCGCTACTGAGGAAATTACAGGAAGCACGCGACGCGCGCACCCTGCGCAAACAACGCATCTCCGTTTTGCGATCTCAAAGGGTCTACTAATGCTCTCCACTGATTACAATCATATTAAATTTAACGCAAATTGAATACAATTTTACGGTAAATTAGTTTATAATTTGTAGTAAAATTGCCGTATATAATCCATTACTTATAAAAATCGTGATGATAGTCGAGAAACATTATAATATGATTGACATATTATATACATAAAACAATTTTATTCATAACATTAATACCTTTTGTTTTTTATGTTATTTAGATAAGAAATCTAGTTCAAACATTGAACAATGTTTATTGAAAGGTACATTATAGGGACATTTGCGTGATTATTATATTTATTACTCTACAAGAATAACCGTAAGCACGGAAATGTTGCCTTTCGTTTTGGATAAGTAGGAAATTACTGAGTCCGGGGCGCGTGTGCGTGATCAGAAACAGTAACTCATTCTAAGGCTTAATCTCATTTAACTTATTCGAACATCTGACGCTTTTACGATATGGCACAATGTCTTTCAATAATGCAAATGGAAAGGAGAAGATTAAGCTGTGTGACATATTTCTAAATGTACATATATATTATCTAATGAAATAAAGATGTTACTACAATTTTTTTACATAAAATCTCTTTAAACATATTTTAAAATTAGTTATTCTTATAGTATGTTTCTTATTGAATAGTATCAAGTGAAATCAATATATTCAACTAGAAAATCCGGTAAATTTGAAAACACGTTACTTTCTAATGAAAATTCTCGTGAATGTACTCGTATATATTACAACAGATTATAATTCTGGAAATTGAAATACGTCAATAGTTCTTTAGTTGAATATTATAAATAACTTCAGAATTAATCGCACAATTCTTTTATAAATTATTGATAGTAAATCACACACAAAATTTATTCAAAAAGCTTCTATTATAGGAACGATCTATTACAATTGGCCTGTCTCGTAAATCAGGGCAATACTATGAACGAACATTGGATTTAGTTATAATTCAATGTTAGTCATACATAATACAAGCAACTTGAGATAGTTAGTATCAGTGTTTCAATTTGCACAGTATCCCAGACTGCTTGAAGAATATATTTTGGAAATAAGATTGATATGCGCAGTTGCCAAAAGCTAATGTGCCGTTTTCATGTAAGTGTCTACGTTTCTCTATCTTTAGATATAATCGTAAGCTACTTCGTTCGACTTTTTCACTCTGGATAATGTTTTGATTCTATTTTAGATATCTCGAAACGTGCCGCTTAGAAGTGCCGTGGAAATGTATTAAGAAAAGTGAAAGTGTTTTTAAATATAGTGACAAAAATAAAGATTTTTATCTTTACATATTATAGCGCTCATTTTATAAGAGTTACGTAGAAAGGCAAGTGACATATTACTCCTTCCTCGTTCCCTATCTATATCTACTAAGGAAAGTACTTTAATATATTTTAAAGCAAGAACGGTCGCGTAGCGCGTCCCAATTGCGTCACGATGACATCAAAACAATTATACTAATGTATCTGTATATATTCTTGTGCATTCTTTCTTTATAATATCGTTTGTACATATATAAAACTGGTCCGTTACTAACCGAGTCACTGACTAAAAACGCACAATCGAAACTACTAGGCGCAAAAAGCTGAATATAGTTTCCTAGGTAGGTAAACATTACGAGAGGATTTTCCGAAATTCCTACGGGTGCGAAAATTAGGATTTTTCGTTTTACTGTCAAAATTATGAAAATGAGTCACAAAGTCCACACAATAAAGTCGCAACCTACAATTAATAAATATAAAACAAGCTTTACACTGTATCCCGCACATAGCAGGGTTGGCAGAGGGAATCTGAGAACCTAGTGTTAAGACACTCATTTCTCTTAAGATTCCGTTCCCCACTTTCCGGCGAATTAAGACAATGCGTGAGGAGAGGCGGAACACAAGGCTGCGATTTGCCTTGTTACCAGAACAGGAAATGAAAATACTAGACATTACTATTTAATGGATATATTATTATAAAATAAATATTTAGTATATTCATTTCCGGAGTGGGAATTGAACCCACAACCGGTCGCGTTTACAGTTGCACGCTTGTGCCTCTACGTCACGACAGGCCTCAAGTACATAACAAGATGCTCATATAATATAGTAACAACGAAAAGGTTCACTTTCATGGGTCATCACTCATCAGTACACGCGTGCCAAAGATGACATCACTGGAAGAGTATAAGGAGTGGCGGCACAGATTTACAACAACAATTATGTGTCACGCTTATAATTTAAATCTTACCTGTAATTTGTAGTGGACGTGAAATATGAACGATTTTTTCTCAGCGTTACGTCTAACTTGATTTTTTCACAAGCGTGCGATTGACATCGCGGCAGGTTGTGGGTTCGATTCCCACTTCAGGAAATGAAAACGGAGTGTCTTAACTACTAGGTTCTCGTAGTTCCCTCTGCCTTCCTCTGCTATCATGGCGGAGACACAGCGTTGAAGCTAAAAAAATCTTTTTATTTTTCTGCAGCTTCATGCTTTGTCCTGTATTTCACAGTAGTTAGATAGAAACTACACAGTGTCAAGACTCCTTTCGCCGCTTTTCGAGAACGACAGAGAGACATTGCGTTTTAATGGCGGAACTCAACGTCGCGCTTTGTCTTCCCTTTATTAATAAATAAAATATATGATGACGCGAAACTCAAAACAAATATGCATAAAAGGTGTGCTTAACGATAAAAACATTCTCTACCAGTCACGTGGGAAATGATTGTGTAGGCGTTCGGAAATATAATGAATTTTCACTTACGTATACTAATTTCCATAATCTTATGGTTCAATCAACGATAATATTTTTTTCGAACAAATAAATTAAGGCAAATGTAGGTTTGATATTTGGAAATAATTTATTTAGCTATTTTCTATGTGAATAAATTTGTAAGGTTACTATTGACAGTGTTTTATAAATCAAAAGTTAAAAGGAAGCTTTTATGATATTAAATTAAAAAAATGACCGTATAAAAGTTAAATAATTTTTATCAAACTATATATTTTTTTAAAAAGTTATCTTTAAATGACCTTTGAATCACGTTTTATCATAATAAAATATTACCTATTAGGTAAATTGCTTTCGCTGAAGGAAAATTTTTCAAAGAAGAAGCATACCAATAATTTTCATATGAATAACTTTGTATACTCATGAATGAATAAACCATTCGAATATACATTATACATTTAATCTATGTGACGCAATTTATTACTAATTCGAATAATAATTGTCTTAATAAATGTAATATTTTATTTAAGTTATTTATAAATATATTTTCAGAAATTAATTAAATTTTATAGGTTTCAATTTTACATTCATACACTCAACAATACAAGCTCTTCATAGAGCTTGTATTATTCGATTGAGTTTGGAGCCTAGTGATACAAAACAGGTCTTAGCCTTGTCATTTCAGAAACATTTATAAGTTACGGAACTGAAAGCCGCACCGCAAAAATCACGAGAACTGGGAACAAGAACAGTGACTTATTGTAAACGCTATTGGTTAAGGGTTCGATTCCCAATGGGGTTGTCAGATGACTGACTATTATGTAAACTATTAATATATTAGGAGACTATATAAATTATTTTCATCATAAATATAGAGTGTCTTAACACTAGGTTCTCTCTAAGCGTAAAGTACAACAAGAAAAGTGAAGTTTGCTAGGTAGTAAGCTATACGGATTAATGTATTGATATATCATTTTCATGAAGTAAATTTGGTAACAAATGCAAAGCGCAGCATTGAGTTCCGCAACTCAGCACGCAACGCCTTAATTCGGCGGAAAGTGGGGAACGGAGTGTTTTAACACTAGGTTCCCTCTGCTTACCCTGCTATATGCGGGTTACAGCGTGAAGCTATGTATGTATGTATGAACTAAACTGATAACTTTCCATAATTTAGCTTTTGCGTGCTATATCAAGGTAACGCTACAAAATTTCACCGGAAATGTAGGTTTAAATTTGAATACTGCATAACCTAAAAGTGGCTTTCAAAACATTTCGTAACAAAATGTGCATGTTTAATCGGTAAGAATTATAAGCAACAAACACTTATTTGTTTTCTTTGATAAGAGGTACCGGGTATGATTAAATTTTAATTAATTTTACTTCGTCGCTTTAGACAAAGCACGGTGTTGAGTTTCAACACGCAACACGTAATGTCTCGATTACGCCAGGTAAGTAGAGAACACAGTGTTTATCCACTACGTTTCTTCTGGCTATCTTGCTAAGCGAAAGTATTACATTGCCAACACTTTCGGGTTACACGACTTTGGAGTAAATATATCGAGTTAAGAACTAAGCAGAATTTCGAAGAAGAATACTAAAGAATTTCATTCTAGCAGTACAATTGCGATATATATTTATGATAATTTTGAACGCAAGTCGAAGTTATATTTATAAATAAGAACGTCTATTGCGAACCCCACAAAGTGCTTAAATATAAAGACATGAATAATGAGCGGTGCACATATTCTCGCCTAGAAAAGTAGGTTAAATACTACACATAGTAACTCTTGAAAATGCAAGACGCTTACATTTTTCCTTGCATTACAAAAAAATTCTCACGACAACAAAAGTAAAGCCTGCATAACCCAAATATAAAATAATAAATTTTTAAATTTGTAAATTAAAATATGATTTTGACGAAAAATCAAAAAAAGGACTTTAAAGAAAGTGCACTAAAAAGTACAATTATTACGAATAACTCAAAAACTACTTGGTCAGATCTTAACTTAATTTAAAAAAGCACCACATCAAAAACTCTAGCTATTATATAACTTTACGCTGTATCCCGGACATAGCAGGGTAAGCATAACCTGCTGTTAAGACACTCCGTCCTCTTTTAATATTTCTGTTCCCCACTTTCCGCCAAAATAAGCCATTGCGTGCCGAGTGGCGGAACTCAACGCTGCGCTTTAGCCCTAGTACCAGAGCGAAGAAACGAAAAACTAAAAATTATTTAATATTTTCATTTCCTAGCGTCATTTCAAGTCGGTTAGTAATTTAAAAATCATATATTACTATAGCGATATAAGATTTATTTACATAATCATATCTTATGGCAGCCCTAATTCTTCCTCTGAGTACCAAACATTTGGCAGTGATTCCAACCTGTTAATTTGAGTATAAATTTCACCTGTCATAGTACATTATATCACGTGTTGTGCCTAATTTATTACAACAGCATTGGTGATATTTGTGTAATAAATTGTTTATGGTTAGCGTTTATAATTTTAATTCTATAGTGTTGACATTTTTATATTCAATAGAGTAAATAAAATACAATCTGCCCCATTTCGATAGAACGAATCGATTTAACATTTACAGTTATCAATATTAAATCGATTATATAGATATCGTAATCAATAAATTAAGAAATAATATTAGAAATATATTGTAAGTAGATATATAATATTATTTAAAAGAAGAGATATCAACTGCTACATTTTCTAACAAAAGATATACCTAATCAGCGTCCCAGCTTGACATTATTATTTTAAGCACGCTTCTCTTTGAGCATTCAATGTAAAATGTCAAGAACTAGGGAAGTGTGGGACCTACATTAAGGCGTTTCTATTTTCTTTACCTAAGAAAGACTTGACCTTTATGCCAAGAGGTGTTTCAAAACACTAACGTAGGTGAAGAGAAAAAAATATACATAAGGAACGAAAATACACGTTATGTTCAGGCATATGGGCTTATAATCCCGATTTCTTTGCTTTCAGCTCATTTGAGATTATTCTGTAAAGATTATTATAGAAGAAATACCTTAAATATAAATATTTCTTCAAAAAAGACGTATATTAAATAATGTTTAGCACTTTCATTTCCTCGCTCTAATAACAAGGCAAAGTGCGTTGAGTTCCGCCACTCACAACAGTGGGGAACGGAAATGTTAAAAAAGAGAACGGAGTGTCTTAACACTAGGTTTTCTATATATATTCTATATATATTTAAATACTATTAACGCCTGTCGTGGCGCAGAGGCACATGCGTGCAACTGTGAACGCGACAGTTTGTGGGTTCGATTCCCACTCCAGAAAATGTTTAGTTTAGTATTTTCATTTCCTGGGTTTGGTAACAAGGCAAAGCGTGGCGTTGAATTCCGCCACTCAACACGCAATGTCTCAATTCGGCGGAAAGTGGGGAACAGAATTGTTGAAAGCGAACGGAGTGTCTTAACACTAGGTTCTCTGGTTCTCTCTGCCTACCCTGCTATGTGCGGAATACAGCGTGAAGCTACAATAAAAAAGAAAAAGATATGAACCAATAACCACTCCATGAATCAGGCTGCAACATTTTAACGCTAAGTGCGTCATAATATATTTTATATGCATTATGATATACGAATACAATATATGTGTTAAATTAATTAGTAATTGTATTATGTAAGACATCGTTACAACCGATGAAACGTCTTATTAATATTCCGTATTAATTATTAGAGCAGTGAAGCGTATGGTAATCAGACTAAGATTAAATGCGAAATTGTGCCAAGGAATGAAAGATTCACAACGTGTCAGCGAGTCGAAATTAACACGAATAAAGGCAAAACATTGTAATTCAGTGGCGGATTTATACATTTTCAAGGTTCAGGCCGTACAGTTCTTGCCGCCCTTGTTTTTTTTTTCTAACTTCAAGAATTGTCAGTTCCTTTAGAAATATATATATAATTTATTATATATATGTAGAATATTTCATACTTTCACTGCTATTTACTGCAATTTCGCTATATTGTTAATAAAAAATATTGGGCAGATATCAAGCAATCAATCAATGGTTGGAGAGCTGCAAACTAGCTATTTTAAGGAATTGACTAAATCTGCTGCCCTAGGCTAAAGCCTTAAGCCTACTCGGCCTCCTGATAATTTGTCACTGGGTACATATCAATGTTTATATATATTTAGTTAGTTTACCATAAATAGTTTACTGAGAGATATAAATACGCTATTGGAATTAAAAATTTCTTAAATAAATAGACTTAATGGAAGAAAATAATATGAATTATGTGATAAGTGAAATATATGACGTATATTTTCATGGTAAAAAGGCATGGTAATGTATTTAATATATATTGTATTAATTTTATGTATTTTTTAACCTACTTTTTCCTGCAAAGCAGCGAGAAGTTAGGACAAATAGTTCTACGCTTTCCGCCCGAATCCCAGACATTTGAGTGTTGATAGCGGAACTCAACGTCGCGTTTTGTCTTGTATGTCTCATACTATTAGGAAAAAGTTTGTTTTCTGCATTTCTTCCACAGAAAATCTTTAACTAGGCCATATTTTTCCACACCAAAACACTCTTCCTTCTGTACAATTTTAGAGATACTAACATAGATATAATTTTAGAGATATAACAAGATACTAACATATACTTCTAAATAATCAAAAAAAAAAGTATACCAATACATAATCTATAAGTAGGGAAGACCTTTTAATTTAAAAACGAAAGAAGAAAATAATTACAGCGAAATAAAGGACAGAAAACAATGCGTCGCCAGCAGTGAAAAGACGGGAAAACCTCGGGGCAACTTCACAATTACACAGGGTGAATAAACCGCAAGTACATTGTTATAGCCCTCTAATTAAAGCTAAATATTATTTTAATAATTATGAAAATTTTATACTTTCTTAATATATTTTTAGCGCGATTGTTAAAAAGTGTCTAGCTGTCGTTTTTTTAGCTTCACGCTGTATCCCGCACATAGCAGAGTAGGCAGAGGGAACAGGAAAGCCTAGTGTAAAGACACTCTGTCGTTATCTTTTAACAGTTTCGTTCCCGGCTTTCCGCAGAATTGAGGCATTGCGTGCTGAGTGGCGAAACTCAACGCCGCGCTTACGCCTTGTCACAAGAACGAGCAAATGAAAATACTCATTATTATTTAATATTTTCATTTCCTGGAGTGGGAATCGAACCCAGAACCTGTCGCGTTTACAGTCGCACGTTTGTAGTCTATGGTGATTATGGTAGATTCGATTCTCACAATTTAAGAAAAAATCGGCATATCATCGAATTCTCTTTGAAGATTTATAATAAAAAAAATATTACTACGTACTGCGACTATAAAATCTGTAATGTATAAAGCCATTTCATTTACCAGAATAAAATAAAGTCCCCGTTAATCCAGATTAAAAACTATATGTACGCCTTTCATCTAAATCCGTTCTGGCTGAATGGATTAGACTTTTGCGTGATTGAGCAACAAACGCCCACACGGTAACTTTTTATATTTAATTTAAGACACGTAAAGGAGTTGATATATTTTTAGCCAAATTACAAATTCTATCTCACGTACAAAATCTATGTAGTAAAATAGTATTAATATATAATAAGTTGATTGATTTTCGTGATTATTACACATATTAAATGAAACTTTGAAATTTTAACTGGATTAATCGCGTACTGTCTACCTGTGACCATGGACTAATGTAAAAAAGCGTTCGAAACGTAGGGTTTCCAAAAACGTATTTCCGAATACTAAAGTATATTCATTTGATATTATTATTATATTTTTATTCAAACAAGGGAGAAAAATTTTGAGTTTTAAAAAATTATGAAATTGAACCCGTAAATCGATGTATCGATCAATTTTTTTATTTTATATGAGTGAGAATAAAATACTCGTTTAAGTATATTGTGCTATTCGCTTATATTTAAGTATCAGAGAATGTAAAATATGTAAGAAGACCTTTACACAAAGATCATTACTAAGTTAATTTAACTAATAATACGTTTCATATACCAATGATCTATATTAATAGTTAAACTTTCTAGGCACTCGTACGATAGGAGAAGCATTTAAAAATCTTAGAGTTCCCGTTGACGTGTTAACAACGCGTTGTCTATCAATGTATATGTCACTTTATAAAGGTGTCCCAAAATTAACGCAAGATTTGACTTTGCCGCCATTTGCTATTATATTCATTATTCATTCGCTATTAAAAGACTAAAATGGCATTTTCTATTTAATTCAAATCTTGCGTTAATTTTGGGACATCCTATATAAACATGCATATCAAACCATTTATTTAATATATTTTTTATGCATTATTTAAAAAGATGTTATCACTGTACACTCCTTCGCTATATAAACTACTAGCTTTCCGCCCGCGGCTTCGCCCGCGGGAAATACGATTATATCGCGCGACATGGTAAGTAGCCTATAGTCTTTCCCAAGGTCTGGACTATTTGTCAAAATTGGTTAAGTGGTTTAGGTGTGAAAGTTGTAAACAGTTGAACAATCTTACATGATTTTATGTTTGACAATAAGGAACTTCCATACAAACTTTCATCCCCTATTTCAATCCCTCCACCACTCGTTTCGCGATAAAAAGTATCCTATGTCCTTTCTCAAGTTCAGTTCTATCTTCGAACCGAATTTCATCAAAATGGGTTCAGTGGTTTAGGCGTGAAAGCGTAACAGACAGACAGACAGACAGAGTTACTTTCGAATTTATAATATTAGTAAGGATAAGTGTACCAAGTTTCACTTTCCTCCGTCCACATAATAATTAATATATAGATTACTTGAATAATACAATGCCTACAGTAACCGTAGCGAAACATAAAATTTTAGTTTTTAGGTAATACAAATGTAGTACAGTGTTTTATAGCACTTGCAATAAAATTCACTTGGCGATAACGAACATGCCATATTAAAATATTGATTTAAAAATCAATGAGGCCTGAAGATAACATCACAAACATAAAAATATACTTTTTAACGTAAAACTAGACGTTGTCAGGTGTGTTTAAAAAATGTCACCTATATTTAATCCTACTTCCTATTATAAATAAAAAAAAAACCTGATGAATCAATGAATGGATGTTTGTTAGTTTTTCATGAAAAAAATACTGAACAAATTTAGACAACATTTTATAGTAAAAAAGCTCATACGTGATAATAACATAAACTGTACAATATATAAAGTTTTTATGTAATTTGGCCATCATATAGTATTAAATATCAAGTAAATTGGAATAGTTCCTTCCTTTTCAGAACTATTTGGCGATGTGCGCTGCCGTAACTGTTGCAGTTACACGAAGATAATGTACCGTGGGATTGAGATTGTCTTAAGTACTTTTAAATAAAAGTGCCGCGACAGCATATATCTATCTCACTTACTTGCTTCGCTTCAAGCTTTATCAAAAATCTTCTCACTATAAAACTATTTATTATAAAAGTTTTGTGGGTCAATGTTTAATGTTTATTGTTTATTTTTCTATGTATAGGGTGTCCCAAAATTAACGCAAGCAAAATTTTCGAACTGCAGCCGCTAAGCTTTCACTATTTTTGAAATATTCTTTAATAATGAAGACACGTTGTTCTATCGTGTAACGCTCCATTTTTAATAACCCTATACTGTTAGCTGTCAATTTTTTTTTCAGGGTTTGCTTTTTTTTCAGGGTTGCCAACACTTCACTGCACAAATGGCGGCAAAGTCAAATCTTGCGTTAATTTTGGGACACCTTTATAATATATAAATAAATTCCCAGCAAGGTAGTCATGTCTGTCTGTTTATGTCTATAATAGTTATTATTTCTAGGCCATTTATATTTTTTTATCAAAATTGATAAATACATTTTTTACTAACAGTATTCAATGTATATAAACTTTGTCTTACAAGCAATTTGAAGGGATAGTTCCAAAGTTATCAATATAAGATTGTCATGAATGGGGCGCCTTAAGGACCTACTGTAGTGTAAACGTCTACGACGACAAGTGAAAGCTTTACACATGTTAACTGAGTCTGACTTTTTGCTTGTTTGACTGATAATACTGATTCTTTTAAAAAAAATCATAATAGGAAAATTTCCTAACAAAATAGAATGAAATATTTTTAGTGTTTATAATTATTTATACAACGCCTGTCGTGGCGCAGAGGTACAAGCGTGCCACTGTGCGTGACAGGTTGTGGGTTCGATTCCCACTCCAGGTAATGAAGTATTTTCATTTCCTGGGTTTGGTAACAAGGCAAAGCGCGGCGTTGAGCTCCGCCACCTCAGCACGCAATGCCTCAATCTGGCGGAAAGTGGGGAACGGAATTGTTGAAAGAGAGCGGAGTGTCTTAACACTAGGTTCTCAGGTTCCCTCTGCCTACCCTGCTATATGCGGGATACAACGTGAAGTTAAAAAAAAAAACAAAATATGCACTTTAAATATTTAATTGTTCATAACACTGTGAAAATTCGAATATACGACCTTCATGCATTCATGTCTTTTTTCCTAAGCTTAAGACATTAAGATTAGCAAATTATTTCCCACATATAATATACGCCAAAAACAACTTAAATATTTTATTAATATATAAATACATATAAAGTTAGAAACTGTGACAACTTGGATCACTTGCGATAGGGTTTGCGTTAATATTAAAATCCTGTTCGCAACGGGGGTTGGGGTGGCCACGATCGATACGGGACCCTTTTGGATTACGTCGTGTGATACAATCATTGACCCTTAGGCAGGCCTCTTGTTGTTGTGTTTCTGTGTACTGTTACGTTATTGATTTTCTTATAGGACAAAGCAAGTGCATTTTACTGGGTCTTCTGTTAGTATTTGTTTTGTTATATGAACTATTCAGAACTGACATTTTTAAATAAACTAGTGTCCCCGTAAATGCGTTAACAACGCATTGCGTAGTGATGTCATTTATTTTATTAATTCAATATACTTTTTATGCATTATTTAAAAAAATATATAGTAGCATTCCGCTCTCCTTCTCTATATAAACTATAAGTGTGGCAAGTTTTATGTATGTGTGTACGAAGGAGCCGTCCGCGTAATTTTCGTAAAAAGGGATACAAAATTTTTGCTTCACGTATTTATATATAGATATTCTTTTTTATTTTTATCGCTTTAAATGACACGTTTAGACATGTTGGTTAGTTGCAAGATATTCCTACATATTTATTTTAATGCCGTTGCAATTAAAAACACACTGAGGAGATTTCACTAAAACAAAAACAATTAACAGTGCATTTAAAAAGACAAAAATAATAAAAAAAGAATATATTAAAACTCTCAGTTAGCAGGTATTGTCATTTTATCGTCGATATATCGATTACATCCAAAAAAAAAAACCAAATGTTGAGGTGTAATGTTTCTATCTCATGCATATGTGCACTTTAGTTCCTACTTGCTGTATCTATATACCAACTGTAAAAACTGCAAAATCGCAGTCCTAATTATTTTTATTTAGCTAATAAATAATTATTTATTATTTAAATAATAAAAAATCACATTTAGAGAAGAATTTTGTAAAACGATGAATCTAGATGAAAATATAAAATTAAACACAATAACGGAACTGGGAACGGAGTGTCTTAACACTAGGTTCTCAGGTTCCCTCTGCCTAACCCGATATATGCGGGATACTTCACGCTGTAAAGCAAATATATATATATATATATATATATATATATATATATATTTATATATAACTACTAAATAAGTTAACATAAGCGTTAAGTAACAATTTCAAATACAATAACAAAATAATAGGATTCAAACTATATTACGTAGGCATATTGTAAAGTAGTCTAGTATTTGACGCATACGTAACAATAGCGAGAGGCTTTCTTGGCAACTCAGCGATATCAGAAGGTTTCAAGTGCACTTCTAAAGAGTACCTACAAAATTGCTATTTTAATGAGCAAATTTTGTATGTCGTCGCAATTTCAACGTGTTAGACTGCACGCGATAATTATGAAAGTGCATGTAAAGTTTCGAGGGCCATCGTGGCTTAGTTATGACTTGTTTGTATGTAATTAATAGGAGTAGGTTTAAAGTCAAGTAGGAAGATTTTTTTTTATTCAAAATATAACTGGTTTATATTTATTATAATGTAGTGAAAAAAACACTTGAACTGAGCGACAACGTACGGGCGAAACTACTGACCATAGAAAGAATAAGCCTAAAATTTAGCATGGATTTTTTTTTGGCGGGTATAGAAATATGAGATTTTAGGTTTTATATAGACCAGACAAACGAAGTCGCAGGATATAGCTTATTTTTTAACTTCACAATGTATCCCGCATATAGCAAGCTGAGTCGGCAGAGGGAACCTGAGAACCTGGTATTAAGAATTGAATTGAGGCACTTGCGCACTGAGTGGCGGAACTCAACACGCGTTTTGCCTTATTACCAAACCCAGAAAATGAAAAATTCCATTTCCCGGAGTGGGGATCAAACCCACAACCTGTCGAATTTACAGTCGCACGCTTGTGCCTCTGCACCACGACAGGCGTCAAGGCGTTTTTTATATAAAATCTAATATTCATACATATTATTTTCTAGCATATGAAAACGCTTGCATTACTGAGATACAATGTACAAGCGAAACTACGCACGCCCACGCAAACGAAGTCACAGGACACAGCTAGTGTAATATAATTAGCTTAGTTACATAAAATATAGTGTAGAACTTTGCCATCCAATACGAAAAGTATAAAATAGTATTAACAAAAATGAAAAGAAGGCCAAACGTAACCAGACACTTCATACAAATTCAATTAGTAAGTTTTTATTGCGAAAAAGTTATATCTACTAAAGAAAGTAAAAAAAAGTTTAGCTCGAGTACTTGCTTGAATATGTACATCATGAATTAACCATTCTTTTGCTCTTGAATAAATGAGTAAAACACCGTGTACTTTGCGTTCAGTTGTTTACAGTTTTTTTTAGCTTCACGCTGTATACCGCATATAGCCGGGTAGGCAGAGTGAACCTGAGAACCTAGTGTTAAGACACTCCGTTCCCTACACTTTCCGCCGAATTGAGGCATTGCTACAGTATTTAATTCAAGTGCTCAAATCTTAGCAACTGTTTTCATAAGATATTAAATTCAAAAAGTCATTTTAATTAAAGTAAGTAAGTACTTTAATCTACGTAATGCGAAAAATCAATTATCTAACTGAAACGCAGTTAATGTTACTTAGTAAATATAATAAAATCTAAGACTTTAATATCCTTATCTAAAATGGTAATTTTCTTAAATTATGACGTTCAAAATGTTATAAAAATCCATATTTATGTAAATAAATTACACAGATTATAGGAAAAACCAATGGATATGTATTTATTAATAAAACAAAAAAAAAGCGACGTCACGCATAGCAAGGAACATACATACATACATAGCTTCACGCTGTATCCCTCCCGCATATCACAGGATAGGCAGATGGAACCTAGTGTTAAGACACTCCGTTACCCCCTTTCCGCCGAAGTGAGGCATTGCGTGCTGAGTGGCGAAACTCAACGCCGCGCTTTGCCTTATTACCAAACCCAGGAATTGAAAAATTCCATTTCCTGGAGTGGGAATCGAACCTACAACCGTCGCGTTTACAGTCGCACGCTTGTGCCTCTGTTCCACGACAAGTGTTATATACATAGCAAGGAAGCTACAGAGAACATAGTGTCAAGCCACTCCGTTCGTTGCTTGCCCGAGTTCATGACATTCTTTGTTTAGTGGCGGGTCTCTACGCCGCGGTTTGGCTTACCAGAGCGAAAAGTAACTTTTTTTTAAATTCAACTTCACACTGTATCCCTTATATTGCAGGATTTGCAGAGGGAACCTGAGACCCTAGTGTTAAGACACTCCGTTCTCTTTCAACAATTCCGTTCCCCACTTTCCGCCGGATTGAGGCATTGGATTGCATTAAGTATAATAATTCTAAGTGGGAAACGAACCATTAACCAATCGCGTTTACATTCAGGTGCTGTCCCACTGCGCCATAATGATTCAAACTTATGACGATAAGTACATAAATTGAAATAATTTCTTAACCTATTTTAATATACAATGAAATATAATACTTTATAATCATATATTTTAAACAGAAGCTTTACATTCTCAGAAAACACGAACAACGTAACTAGATCGAACTGCGCACGTAACAAAGTAAACATAGTTTCAGTTGAAAAAATAAATAAAACCTTTAAATGAATTAAGGCAATTCATTTTACGTTAGTAACGACCTTCGTAAATGCCCACTAGCCATAAGAATCTCACAAAATCCTATTAATTCTAATTAAATTAGGTATAAATTATATAAAAGTTTATTACTCACGCTATTCTTCCGAATTCATCTCTTGGTTGTTTCTCGTTGCCGGTTTCCGATAATTTTGCTCTGAACGCCGCAACACGTGCCGCTATCTCTTCCTTCGGCAACCTGCGCAGCCATACGAGGGAAACACTCATTATTTAAAAAAAAATAATAAAGAAAATAAATATATATAACATAAAAGTAAAAATAATATCGACAGTGATAACTGTGATCACGTCTAACCAAGTGTAAAGAAATCTCAAAATAAATGTTCGAGCGTATAACCGAGTTGCGTCGTGAACGCGTAAACTTACCAATGCATGATATGGTTCTATAATTGCTAAATTACTTTTCAAAAAACAATAAAAACATCGATAAGAGACACGCTCGTTGCGTGCGACAGTGGTTACGAGACTGAGTAGCTTTATTAGGGTGACAGGCAGTGGGTTCGATATTGATCGCACTCGTGCGCAGGGGTAGGTGGGGTTGGACTATATACGATAGCTAGGTATATATTAGTATGTCCAATTGTTCTATTTTCTAAGGACATATTTGTCCTGGATAGTCCTGACCATTTTTAAGAAGGCCACGTAATTCGTTGTATCAATTTAAATAAATTATTTTTTATTTATTATTTATAATTTCTTCGTAATTATGTTATCTGGTAAGAAACGTGGCGTTGAATTCCGCCATATAAAGCGCAATCACTCAACTTCGAGGGGAATGCTGAGTGTTCTCTCTGCTACGCGGAATAAAGCGAGATGCTTCTGTCATGTAATTTAAAAATTCTCAAATAAAGCACTACTAGTTTTAGTTTCTTGGTTTCACGTTTTATCCCTAGCAAGAGAGAATGGAGCACCGAGCGCTACGGTTCATGCATACTTTATACTTTCGCCTCGTCCACAGTCATTAATCTCTTCGGACTTGCCCCCCAGGGGGTCCTCATACTTTTTACGTGACCTTCCAGTGCCATCGATACTAAATAATATTCTTATCTTTTAGGACTATTCCTTATTTCATTTCATTTTACTCAGGCTTTAACCATTGTTAACATAGTTTTTTCAAAGTTAATTAAATTAGTCTAGCGTTTTGAACTTCAGTTCATATTTTGGGAAGTTTTGGGGTTATAGCCTACTTACCCTAGTTAAATCGATTATAATCTCAGAAATTATGTTAATCACATAAAGTACAATTAACTACAGCAGAGTCAAACCCATATGACCCTAGTCTGATTAAATTCTTCACGGTAGACTTGCCGCGCATTCGCCAGCTGTAGATGTAACTAAGCGTTACGCAAACACTCAACTAATAATCCATTTTTTAAGCAAAGCTTTAAAAGTTAAAAAAATATTATGAGTATTTTTTACAAATGCAAATGAATTGTCTGAAAATTTTCATAGTCCGTATATAAATTGCAGACAATATCCAAATAATCAATTGAGTTATGTATATGGTTATTTAAATATTGATTAGCAAAATTGAAATTGCATTTTTTTTATTCCTTCAAGTAATTCTCAGACAAATGAAAATAGAATCCGAGTGGGAATCGAACTCATAACCCATCGAATTTACAGTCAGATACAGGCCCAATGTGTCACAATGCCGTCTAACATTAATTATCAATAGAGTAATAAACGACATTGTGACTTATATTAATATTCCTTTGCAGTGTTTTTGATATCCCTTAGTAATTTCTTTTTAAATATATTTAATGTACATTTCTATTTTTTACTCTTCTATTATAGCATAGATAGATAATCTGCTTAGATACAGCGAAATATAGAGGAAAAAACAAAAACTACAATATAGTTTAAGCTCTGCAAAAATATTGTTAGTGATTTTTTGAAATTATACATCATATTATGGAAGTACTTGGTTCTTTAGAACAAGCATTCAGCCATAAGACAAATAATTGTAGATATTGTCAAATTTCAATGGTAATCATAATAGCCAACACAAACAAAATTTATAACTGAACAAACATGAAAATAGTTCAATCAAGACTTTTCTTATACTTGCTACAAATTTAGCCTATTTGTAAAAATATAACCATAAAGAATTTCTAAATTAATTGATAACTAACATCCTAAGAAAAGTCATTAAAAAAGGTTGTTCCACTAGCAAACTGTGCTTATCTGCTAATTAATTTGCAGCTGTAAAGTTGTAGTGATAAGGCCATTTTATGGCTTCTTGCAACCTTTTTATAAGATTGCTAGTAACGTAAAAGTTTATGCCTATTTACAATATAGCAAAATGTATGGTTTTTAAAAATATTATGTAGTAAATATATAAGTTTACAACGCCTGTCGTGCTGCAGAGGCAGAAGCGTGCGACAGGTTGTGGGTTCTATTCCCAATCCAGGCAATGGAATTTTTCATTTCCTGGGTTTGGTAACAAGGTAAAGTGAGGCGTTGAGTTCCGCCATTCAGCACGCAATGCCTCAATTCGGCGGAAAGTGGCGAAAGGAGTGTTTTTACACTATGTTCTTTCTGCCTACCCTGCTATATGCGGGGTACAGCACGAAGCTATGTATGTATGTAGAAGTTTTATAATTCAAATTTGTTAACAGTAATAAAATGTTACGTTACTTTTATTTATTCTATTTATTTAGATTTACATGTATCCTCCATTTGACAGGCTCGGCATACAAGTGTTTAAACATTTTGATCCCTATTTTCGGCTGATTCAACATTACAATTGAAAACAAATAATTTTAAGACAATTATTAATTGTAAATCTAATTAATACTTTAAGTGGGAATTGTACCCACATCCAAGTCACCGACAGTCAGGTCCTCCACAATAACACAATCTATTCTTAATTTGTGAGCAATTAAAATTTCAGACATTTATATGTTATATTATCTAAATGTTTCAAATTAAGTACTTGTATTTTATTGTCATGTACATTTTTGATAAACCATATCATAATAACTTTTGTTATTGAATCATTTTGCTTCTTTAAAGTTGTAATTTAAATGTAAGGAAGTAATGTTTTTAAATCTGTAGATTTCAGACTCAGGGGAAGGGAGGAATTTCTACGAAGCATTTAATATAGAAAATATTATGCCCTGCCCTGCAGTTTTGCTAGCATGGTCAATAGCAGTCTGTACTACGTTCTACAGTGTACAGTACATGTAGGCATTAATTTGATGGCTTTGAGATAGCTAATTTTATTTTTTTTTGACAAACAATCTGTCTGCCAAAATATATTTTTTATTTATAGTATCCTATGTTCTTTTTAATACCTCTAAGAATATGTGTACAAAATTTCATGATAATCAGTTGCATAGTTTTGGTGTGAAAGCATAACAATAAACTTACATTGACATTAATAATATTGGTAGGGATAAGAAGATGTATAAAAGTTGCCATAAAGTTAATTTTAGTTTAGAAATGAGTATTATATACTCTACTATGACTGTTAATTAACTAAAAATGTTAAGAAATTTTAACTTAATAAAATATTTTTCATTTAATTGTCTAATTTTACCATTTGAGAAAACAAATTTATATAAATGTTCTTTGTTATTGTTCATTCTTAATGTATTACTAAAGGCGGACCAAGTCAGATGCCAACTTAGACAAATTTATAGGTTACTATGTTTGCATTTAATATATGTAATGAATAACTAACCCTTGTTCTTCCAAAGTGTCCTCTAATTCTGCACATTTTACTTCTATTTTTCGTTTCCTCTCATGATCAAGTATTTCCCGGTTCGGTTGTTTATTTGAAGCTGAGTCGAGCTTAGCTATTTCATCTTCTGTCCGATAGTTCACAGTATCCTTAGTTTTACGTACAGATGCCCAATTCCTTTGCACGTAACCGTTTGTCCCAGAGCCTCTCGGCGTCGTCAATCCGATACCATTATACATTATGATATTTTAGTTATTATCTAAAAAGAAGGCACATTAGTCAAAATTGTCAAATAGCTACGTCGCGAATTAATTTAATAGGTAGACAAAATTTTAACGAGACACTTTATGTGTAAATACTAATAACGTTAAAATGAGTAAAAATATAGGTCAAGCTTAAAATATCTCACCTATATGTAAGGATTTCATTAATTAATTCCGCATATTAAAAATACGTCCATCTTGGTCGAAAGATTTTGATTTTTTGCGTCCGTCCGATGCCACAGATAACACAACATATTAAGGAAAAGTAAAAAAAAGTACACTATTAAACAGCTTAAAAATCGAAATGATCTATTTATCTATCCATGTATAATTTAATCAATACCATTAAGAAAGATTGGAATATTTGTTAAATACATTTTTAAAAACCATGACCTTTAATATAGTAAATGTTATTTTTCATAAAAATATATTTTGTACAAAATATTTTAGAACTAACAACACTAATTCTGAGGTGTCACAACCGATACAGAGGTTAGGGTTGTTTGTTTGAACTGTGTTTATTTATGTTTTTTTTCATCTTTGAATTGTTTCTGGTAGACTAATATAAATTTCGCTATTAAAATGTTAGATAAAATTTTATATAACACAGTTCTTAGCCAAGCATTCTCACCTTGCGGTAAATATTTAGTAGCCGGTAACATTTATGGACAGCTAGCTGTTTTTGAGTAAGTTAAGCAGCGTAATATTAAATTTTTGTATAAAGCATTTTTAGGCTCTTGTATATAATATAAGACACACTTTGTTTACACTATAATAAACAGTGACAAAACAGTTTACAAATTAAAACACAATTAATATTATTTATTTATTTCAGCTTGGATAACATATTTAATCCAGTTGTAGAACTACTTACATCTGATTATAATAAACCAAAATTTATTCACTTGCTTGAATCTGAGGAACAAATATGCAGTTTAGTTTCTACTTCAAAGTTTTTAATAGTTGGTACAGTCAATGAAATATCAGGTTGGGAATGGAAAGCAGTAGCAAATGCTAAACTAGGAAAACCTTCTTGGACTATTCAAGTACAACCACAATCAATAGTTGAAAAATGTGATATCAATTGTTTATGGTATTCTGCAGAAGATGAACGGCTATATGCAGGTTGTGGAGACAATAAAGTGTATGTTTATGATTTGGAAGATGGAAGGTTAATTTCTTCATATGATGGACATACAGACTATGTGCACTGTGTACATGGAAAGTAAGTTGTATTTTCCTATTTGTTAAAAGTTTGTATTTAATAAAAGTACTTTTCATAAATTATAATATTTCTCCTTTATTTAAACTTAATGCCTTAGTGATGTAACGGACTGGAAATGAAGATGAAAGATGGTTGTGGGTTTGATTCCCACTTGGGGAAGAACTATTTTGTTTTTCATTTCTACCTTCTGATGGATAATGCTAATTTGTCTTTTATTAAATTTTTCAACATTACATGCAATGCCTTAAATTCAGATGAAATACAAGAAAACAAATACTTTGTTAAATCCAAATTTTCACTATAATTATTATGAAAAACTATAATTCTTTTATATTAATTTAACATTTTAAGTGGACAACAGTTGATATCAGCTGGTGAAGATGGCCAAGTATTGCTTTGGGATATGAGGACAAAGAAAGCTCAAAATAAAATTAAGCCACACAGTAACAGGAAAGTAGCTAGACCGGATTTGGGGAAATGGATCGGGTCTGCCTCTCTTGGAGATGATTGGATTGTGAGTATTGATGCTAACAATTGATCTTCACTTGTTAATGGGGTACAATGAAATATTTCGTCATACACCTTAAAAGCCTATTGCAATGAGCATGCTGACATTTTTCGTCATGGAAATTAATTGTAATATACTGAACACATTACATTCTATGTTGTAAGAGTGGTTATATATATGCCATCTTATTGACAGTGCCTAAAGAATTTTCATGTTGCAATCTGTAGCTGGATTAACAAAAGTTTATTCCCCCGTTAATGTAACATATAAATAAAAGTATCTTGAGACTAAATTCTCTCTAGCTGCAACTATCAATACTTGTTAAGGAATAAAGCTAGGGAAAATAAGATTGTAATAATAAATTCCAGATATGTGGTGGAGGCCCAAGGCTATCACTATGGCATCTCCGTTCACTTGATGCAGCGACAATATTTGACATCCCTGACCATGGAATCCATGTTTCGTTTTTCCATGATGATTGTGTGTTCGCTGGAGGAGCTGCCAAGCATTTATATCAGCTTAATTACTCTGGAGATGTTAAAGTAGAGCTACCAGTGTCAGCAGCCACTGTATATTCTGTGGGGTTGAGGACAAGTCCTAATAAAGTGTTGACGATAGCAGGTTCAAGTCCTGAAATAGATCTGTGTACTACATTTAATTATAGAGACCAAGTGTTGCATTTTAGATGATTTTTGTTTAATAAACTTTAGTAATTAGACTTTTTTTTTTTATTTTTCATTTAACTTGAAAATAATTGTACTGAGTGATGTAATGCTGAGGCTTGCTTAATTTAGCCAGTTAATTTGTATGTCTTATTATTGGACTGGGAAGTGGAATACAATGGTACAAATTCAATTTCTGCAAAGGGATTCTTTTGTTCGTTTTATCTTTGATATCCCCTCTGTCACAAATTTGGATTAGTAATGTGTTTATAATTATTTTTGGAAGAAATAATATTATATTATTTATTCTCGTAATATTTATATTCATAATTTTTTACACTCATAGTAAATGCAAACTTTTAGTTCTTAAAACTATATTTTTTGTAACAATATAAATTGAATCAGAATAATAAAAAAATATCAAGATAACAAGACATATAGAAACATTCATCTCAGTTGATAAAAAAATTTAAATTACTGAAAATTCATAAAATTTGACATTGCTAATATTTTGTAGTGATATTAGATTGTTAATTTTAATTTTTAAATATACCCATGTCCAGCAATAGCTGCTGGGATAAAACCCTGACTCCCATCTCTCTTCCTCACATAAAACCATTCTAAATCAACATCAGTCTCTTCATCTCCCTGAATAAGAACTACAACTTCACCTTTTCTCACAGAAACAGTTCTATTCAACGCACTACCATTATAATCACTATTCACGAACACTAAAGTCTGTCTTTGAACTTTGTCTTTCATATTTTTACTAACATTTGACACGGATTTTGCTTTTAAATACATATCGTCGAAATCTTTTTCGGCGCAAAATATTTTTTCCCGCCTTTTTGGTTTGTAACGCGATTCCGAACGCGTTCTGCCGCGCAATTGTTCTTTTTCATTATCTGTCAAATTTCCGCACGGACGTGGGTAAATGTCAGTGCTGCTTTCCCAACATGGCGTCTTCTTTTGGATAGATGACCTGAAAACATTTATTTTGCATATATAATTTTTGTTGATAAAATATGTAAAATATATATTATAACAATTTACAGTAGGTACAAATCATGTAGGACTTTAAATTATTATAATGTCGCCGAGCGGTACAAAACATCAAAGCACAGTAAAATTTCAATAAAATTGGGGCGTTTATCTATTCTTTTTGTAACAATAATGTTATTGTTTAGTCATTAACGTTGTTACCGAAGTTTTAATACATTGCAATCAGTTATATATATATTGTTTTAAAATAGTAGCTTCATACTTTTTCCATATCAGAGTCATAGCAGAGATAAGCTAGTGTCAAGAAGCTCTGTTCATCACTTTCTGCCACTAATTTAGACGATGCGTTAGGTAGCGAAATTCAATGCCGCGCATTGATATACTATAGCGAATAAATATTAAATGTAGTATTTCCCCGAGTAAAGATCGAACCCACACACACACACTAATCACATCGTTTAAAGTCAGAAATCATCCTGTACGCCACGACGCTATAACTAAATATTTAAATGTATATAATGAAAATTATACCTACGAACAAGATATTTGTAGCAAAATGACATTATTAAATAAGTTAAATCTTCTAAAAAGTGTAAATTACTTACTTGTTAGGTAATATTCCTAAGGGTAAACATGCACTGTACATAACATAGCCTTCGTCACCGTGCGGAGTTTGAGCATACAGCCACTGCTGATTTTTAAAAACCGCGTTCACCACTGTACCTAAGGGCAGGGTTAGTTCGCGTTGGAGGTCCTTCTGGGTTTGATATAAAGTTGTGGGAAAGGCGATTACTACAGGTATATTACCTGGCCGATCTATTGAAGCCTGAAAATAGTGAAATTTAAATTACTTTCAAAATTTTCTATACATATGAAGCGATTGTTTACTCTACACTTGAAGTAATGACTATAATTTAATTATTTTCATCTTTCCGTTCTAGTAAAACACGTCCTTGAGTTTATCTACTTAATCCGGAATGTCTTAATTTCGCCGGAAACATAGAGACCAGTGTCTTGACGTTAGGTTCTCTTTGATGACCTTGCGGGAAAAGATGGATGGATAATTTTTTAATGAAAATATAAAACTCCGAATGTGTTTTACGAACATATTTTATTAGAATACCTTTAAGAGCTAAGAGGTAGAAAACAGAATTGTCTGAAAGACCGGGAAAATGAAAATATTTGAAATATACACATTGAATTATGTGGCACTAGAACTTGCAAACATCGTGTGTTATCATATTATTTCACATAGAATTTACTAGAAATACGTGAGCGAAACAAATCATACAAAATATGTAATCTGATAAAATAGGCATAAGTTTCACGCAGAAATTTCAACAATAAACAATTTGTAGATTCTGTTCAATAAAGTTTATTGCATTTGTTGAAACTAGAGCACTAATGTTATCTCGCAGTGAATTTATCACGAACGAGCTTTTGATCCATAAATATAGAAATCGATTAGATTTCATGGTCATTTGCTTGTTTATTAGTTAGTTGTTAATTAATAAATCTGTTTAAATATTATTTTAGAGTTAATCCGAAATTAGTCCGAAATCTAGTTGTCCTAACGAATGATCTGTGTGTTGTGTTTTTTTTGCTTGACCCTTTTTTCCCGCATAGCAAGGTAGTCAGAGAGAATCTAGAGTTAACTCTACGGAAAGGAGTAACTTAAATTACTTCGTTCTCCACTTTTCCTCCACAATCTATGTAAATATTGAATGTTGAGTGGCAAAACTCAATGCCGCATCTTGCCGGACCGAAGAAATGAAATAACTTAAATACAATAATTTCCATGAGTGGGCATCGAGCCCACGTTCAACGGAGTTCACGATCAGGCGCTGTCCCATTGCGCCACGACGACCTTTCTACGCGAATAAATCATAATCATGGTAGTTTAAATTTTCAGTAAATAAATTTCCTATCTTCTTTATTATTCCTATACTTTCTTTGCCTACACGAGCTATACGGGATAATACGAGCTAATGGTAATTTAAGATCATATTAAAGTAAAAATTTAATAAATAATGATATTAAATGAGCCAATCATTCACATACTCAAACTTTTATTTCCTACAAAAAAACTTTAACCGGTAAGCTCCGAGATCTGAGCATCATTTTTAAAAAAAAAATTATGAAATTGACGTGCAATTTATGACTTCTCCAATTTTGCGCCAATTTCGCGGCTTAAATTTCTTGTTCGTGCACGTTATATAGTTAAGGGTTTTAAAAAACGTACGATCTCTGATGCATTATTTTTTGTAGTCATTTCTTACCTTATTCTTTTTAATAACCAATTTCTCTATGATATTGATATTTATAATATTGCCTAGTTCAAGTATTTATTAAAAAATAAAAAACATAAATATGGTATTTTATTAAAAGAAAAAATTGGATAATCTTAGGCTTAAATATTTTAGCTTAAGCTTTATTTCAAATATTTTAAAATTTAAACTGCACAGATACTAAAAAAATCAAACAAATATGGCAGATATGAAAAATGACTTTGTACTTTGTGCTGCGTTTTGGTAATGATCGTAATTCAACACTGAATGATGGACGACTGGTCGTAAATTGAAATACGTCATTCTGTATTCACTTAATGACCCTTTTAAGTGTTATATTGTTTGCGAAAAATGTGAATATATTAATTTTAATTGATTAATGCAAAAATACAAATAAACATTGTAATTTTATATAAAAAATTGAACATACTGTAGTATGTTTAAATTCTGCTATGTTATTAAATATGTCTGTGTGATTTTTTTACGGAAAAAAGAAGTGCGCACTTGCGATTTGGGGACATTCAATTGCAAGTAAAATAACAATTTATATTTAAAGCTAAGTAAAAGTTAAGGCAAAGCGCGGCGTTGAGTTCCGCTACTCAACACGTAATGCCTCAATCTGGCGGAAAGTGGGGTTCGGAATTGTTGAAAAAGACCAGAGTGTCTTAACACTAGGTTCTCTGGTTCCCTCTGTCTACGCCGCTACATGCGGGATACAGCGTGATGTTAAAAAAAAAAAGAAAGTTAAGCTAAGTAAGTATAGAGAATTAGTGAATATGGGACGTGTAGTTGCACGCGATGGTTATAGTTTTAATTCTTGTCACATTGTTTTGGTTAGACAATATATAAGATTGGCTCTGATAATGCAATGAATAGAGGACGAAGGAGGTTCTATCTGCGAAACGCGAGAATCATTAGAATTCAAAAGAAGAAAAAATAAATTTTGCTTTTTAATAGAAAGCATATTTTACAGGCTAATTTGTTTACCTCACTTAAAAACGAATCCAAATCGCGAATATCGTATCCAAATTTATTATTTCGCCTCCTTCGCCTATGCTTGTGTCGATGTTTCCGTCTAACATATTCTTCTGTCCCAACACTAGTATCGGAGAACGATTCCACTCCATTAAACTCTTCACACGCACTTTTAAATCTTAAATCATAATATTCATTACGTCCCACCTTATAATTTATATCTTTAGCACTTTTTTGTTTCTCGTTTGAAAAACTTTTCAGTCTATCTGCACTTTTCTTATCACTTTTCCCGATGTTTTCTTTTAAAACCCACGTGAGGGATATTTTAGATTTGTGTCTGTGGGCTAATGGCGTGGAATGCCAGATGCCCATCTCTTTAATCTCAGCGTATTCAACTTCAGATTGTTCGCAAGCTTCACTCGTTATTTTGCAATTTGCGAGCAAATCTAGAGCTTCACATGATGATGGGTTCTGCAAACATAATAATCATATTTACTTATTTTAAAACTTATCTCAATATAATTTTAAATGCATGGGGAACGGAGTGTCTTAACACTAGGCTCCCTCTACCTACCCTGCTATATGCGGGATACAGCGTGAAGCTGTGTATGTATGTATGTATATAATTTTAAATGCAATGGGAATTGAACTTGAGCCATCTGTCATATTTCTACTGTACATATCGGCGTATACTACTTTAATTAGAAAGAGTTTTAATTTTTTGTAATTGTATTTTAAAAATGGTTTAATTTATTATAGTGAGAATTTATTTTATTAGGTTTAAATATTTATAAATAACTATTTTATTCGAAACGTCTTAGTTCATTAAATCATACCGCGATTTGTGGCTCGTGATTCCCACGATATTCTGCTTCCTCCTCATTTTCCCGATATGGCGGCGGCAGTTCTTTGAATGTTATTTCTGTTGAACAACAAACATTTTAATTTAACTTGCTATATTTTATCCTATTGAGCAAATTATTCTATCATAATAAAATATTAATAAGTGAATATATTATGCCTTAAATAACGAAGTACTCTAAAATATCCTTTTTTTAATTGAATTAGATATAAAAATAAATAAAACCTTACATAAATATGTCACTTAAATCACTGTAGTATACTAAACTACCTCCAGTATACTCGTTTCTCGTACAAAATGCTATGATGACCGACTCTGGTCAGTTCACGTCATAGACTGAGTGGCTATAGCCCCATCCGGTCTCGTAACTGCGTAAGCTACGGCACGTAGAGGTACGAAAGTAAAAGTTGCATTATGGAGATACCGTAGCGTGATTTGTGATGGTGATTTCTAAACGCTTGTTTGTTTTATCATTTTTTTGCAAAATCTTTTTATTTTTACTCTAAAACATTTTTACTAACGTCAAAAAAAATATTTTAACTTATTTTTTTCATACTTTGCCGTATTTTTATTTTTAGATTTAGTCTCATAAATATATAATTTCAGTCACACATATCGAACGTAACTTTATGCTTTAATTTGTTTGATAGGTCATATTTTGCTTCTCGTAATCTTTTGAGTGCTCTTGTAAAATCTGTAGCCATTGCACTTTTATTTGGTAATTGCTTAAGACGTAGATGTTGTTATAATAAGTAGTGTCTCCGTTGAGGCGTTAACAACGCATATCTAGCAACGACATGTCACTTTGTGTATACATGGATGTCAAACCATGGTAGTGTGAGTGACATTTATTTTATTAATTTAATATATTTTTTATGCATTATTTTAAATAAATATTATCATTCTGCACTTCCTTCGCTATATAAACTATGTGCCAAGCTTCATGTTTCGTAAAAAGGGGTACATAGTTTTTGTTTCACTTATTAATATATAAAATATAACATACTCATTATAATATCTGAGTCAAGTGACTATATGATTATATTAAAAACCAGATCACGTTGTCATTTCAAGACAAACTGTACGTCGTCAAGTCCAATATATATTGACCTAGATCACAACGAAGACATTAAAGTAACAAACGTAGCAATGATACTCATCAGTGGCGAGGCGTCCATATAACTCGATTCCCACCGGTATTAAATTTTCTGGAAAAAATTGGGAGCGTTTTTGTAAAAATGTGGAGCTTAAATGCGTAATTGAATTTGCAAAAAAAGGTCACACCTTTTGGGTTTAAGAGCTAAAAACAAAATCGCTAGGAAAATTTTGCCTATAAAATAGCAAAAAAATAAGCACTGACGGCTTACCTTTTTAAAGTTTCCACCTCTCTAGTAAGACCTACTTTTGTAAACATTTTATATTGCTATAGAATATAGATATGTTATCCCTAAGAGAGTCTAAAATATTTTAATTACCTTTTTATTTAACAAATATTTAATATTTAATACTGTATATTGAGGTAAATGAAAAAAATGTATCTATTTTCAGAGAAATTTAATTAAATAACCAACTTCAATATAATTTATAGAAAAAGTAATACTAGAACCTAAAAATCTAGGCATATTTTCATAACAAGAGTTGAATAGTCCATTCTCACGGGCGTACAACGCGGCGTGGTGGAGGCATGCGAACGCGCTGCCTCAGGATACTCCCCGTAAAGCGTCGGTCACGAACATTCATTATACCACTCTTAATTTAGATGTACGACCATATCGCCGCCGTTATTTATCTACTCATTATTGGAACTCATTTAGTTTCAACAAAGCGTACGATTTAATGTTTTAAATGGTGTAATAACAATCATCAATCATAAAGTCTGTCTTGAGAAATTCACGACGACTCGTCTAGTTTGTATGTTATTCTGTAGTTTAAAATATTGTGTTTGTTGTATACATACTTTTGTTATATGTTTTTTTATATATCAAAATGTTTTTTCTTATGTCAAAGACGAACCGCCGAATCTTTTTTTTTCATCTTATGATGTGTTCCAGTTCAATGGCATGTAAGCCAGGTTTTTTCCCTTTCCCACCCATCCTTTCCCCAAAATGTGGTGGTTCCGATAGCGAACTACTACATATCCTCCCCTTTAATCTGTATCCTCTAGGTTGGCAACGCATCTACAACATCTCTGTTGGTGTAGATGTTCATGGACGAAGGTAACCACTTACCATCAAGTGGTCCTTCTGCTCGTTTGCCATCCGTTATCCATAAAAAAAAAAAATATTTTTCGAATTTAGTTAAAGTGGCAGGAAGAACACAGATCTTAAATGAATTCCAAACATAAAACACTCCAAAGTCCAATCACAGTTAAATTTTTTAAACATTTTATGATGACGTTAATTGAAAAATATGCATGTGTACATTGGATGGTATTGTACAAGACCAGAGTATTGCAATTTTAAAATATATTTTTTTTCTCTACTACGTGCTCTACTATGTTCTATAGTCGTATTAAGCATTCGCTTTGTTAAATTCGAACTTACACACTTCAATAAGTTATTACATTTATTACTTCTACATGCCAATGTAGTGTAATATCACTCCGTTCTGGAGAACTGTAACCGAAACTGCCTTTTCGACGGAAATCGAGTAAATATAGCACTGTACTTACACACCAGTACCTACCTAACCGAAGGGAAAGATGTAATTATTTTAAAAATAATAATTTCCCCAGATGGGATCGACCCTACAACCATTTGTATTTAAAGTTGGACGCTGACCCACTGCGCCACTACTAACTTCAATTGTTAACCATCTAAATGTAAAGATTAAACAATACTATTAGATTAATTAACAGCAACAAGGCGTTTCTTTAGCACATACAGATATTAGGTACACAGTGCTTTGTTTTGCTTCGTTTGTACGTTTAACACTTTACAAAAAAAAAAAAAAAAACTAGTCTACTGTGGTATTCGACACCTGTATTTGAACGTTGTCTGCATTTAGTTTGGTTAATATAAGGTTCATTAGTATGTGTCTGTAGGGAAGCCGGTATATATTTAGGGAAGTCGGTACATATATATTATATATAGGGAAGCCGGTATTTTTTTAGCTCTCCCACCTTTATTTACCTTGCTTTTTTGCAAACTTCATTACAATTCGAGCTTCACATTTTCCTAGCGACCTTTTTTTTTAACTCATACATGTATCTTAAAAATTAAGGCAAGCCGGTGGGAATTGTGTTGTATGAACACCTCGCCACTGGTACCTTATATGTATCTTTTAATTATTTATTTTTTTATTTCACGTCGGCAGAGAGCGCCTTATGTTAAGACACTCTCTCTCCGTCTCTACTTTCCCCATTTTCTCATTGAGCGTTAGATGGGTACGTTAAATCGTAAAAGCTATGTATAATAGTGAATTATATTAGATATCTACATAAGTCGTGGAACGTGGTGCTGTGCCATATGCGTAAAGGTCATAACAATATTGTGTATGGCTTTGAGCAATATATTCCTACATACTAGGCGCGCAGCTCTCATGTATTCTGTAAAGCCTTCAGTTCAGATTTTCTCATGATTCCATTACATTCTTGTAAATATATTATATTTATTAAAAATAGTAATGTTAGGTAATATTAACAGTACTTAACGTATCTATATATA